>CAUYON010113739.1:0-30898 GCA_963573935.1 Arctocebus calabarensis
ATGCAAATATCCTTTCCCATTGGGTAGGATGTCTATTTGCTTTGGTTGTTGTCTCCTTAGCTGTACAGAAGCTTGTGAGTTTAATTAAGTCCCATTTGTTTATTTTTGTTGTTGTTGCAATTGCCATGGCAGTCTTCTTCATGAAGTCTTTCCCCAGGCCGATATCTTCCAGTGTTTTTCCTATGCTTTCTTTCAGGATTGTTATTGTGTCATGACTTAAATTTAAGTCCTTTTTCCAACTTGGATCAATTTTTGTGAGTGGAGAAAGGTGAGGGTCCAGTTTCTGTCTTTTACATGTGGATATCCAGTTTTCCCAGCACCATTTATTGAATAGGGAGTCTTTCCCCCAAGGTATGTTCTTGATTGGTTTATGGAAGATTAGGTGGTTGTAAGTTGTTAGTTTCATTTCCTGGGTTTCTATATGATTTCAAATGTCTATGTCTCTATTTTTGTGCCAGTACCATGCCATCTTGATCACTATGGCTTTGTAGTACAGCCTAAAGTCTGGAATGGTGATATCCCCAGCTTTGTTTTTATTACTAAGAACTGCCTTAGCTACGTGGGTTTTTTTCTGGTTCCATATACAATGCAGAATCATTTTTTCTAAATCTTGAAAGTACGATGTTGGTGCCTTAATAGGGATGGCATTAAATAGGTAGATTGCTTTGGGAATTATAGACATTTTAAACTTGATTGGAAGTGGAACACATTATTGTTAATAAAGCATCTCAAGTATAGAGAAGAATGAATCCCATGTACTCAAGTTTGATATGAGGACGATTAATGACAATTATTGACACGGTGGGGGCGAGGGAAGGGGAGAACAGAGAGAGAAAGAATGAGGGAGGGATGGGGAAAGAAAGAGCAGAGAGAGGGAAGGAGCGAGGAGGGTGAGTTCTTGGTGTGTGCCACACCTTTCAGGGGCAAAATACGATTGTAAGAGGGACTTTACCCAACAAATGCAACCTGTATAATATGGTTTCTTGTACCCTCAATGAATCCCCAACAATAAAAAAATAATAATAATAATAATAAATTTGCTGTGGTAAACTCTCATATAAATTTCCAATAAAAGTTTAAGTTACTACCTCCTTTCAGGGATATAATTTGCCAAGACTTATCTGGAGCTTTAAAAGTTCCTCACCTTTCATTTGTCAAATCCTCTTTTGACAATCTAAACTAAGGCAAGATTTAAATATACAATGATGATTTGTGAACAGACACAGCACTGCCTCATCATTTATAACAAGAAGCTAGAACAATTCACCTGGCCTACCTAACAGCAAAGGATGCAAACAATATGGAATAGAATGACTTCAAGGAATACTGCGCGGTCAAGTTGCAAAGTATATGCAGGAGCATGGGAAATAGATTCAGTTCAATTTTTAGTGTAAAATATTATACCTGTCAACATATCCCTAAGTAAAGTCATGGAAGGAAAACATAAATAGAACTCCGTATTGTTAAAACATTGTTTCTATATTGTGAAATGATGGTTAATTTCATTTTTTACATATACATATGATAATTATTTTCTGTAATATTTTTAAAATCAAAAAGTTAATTAATATTTTTCAGGAAGAAAGAAATAATTCAAAGGGGATAAACTCTGTCTATCAAGCTAAATGTACTGTGGGTATGCTTTTTCTCCCTAGTAATTCATTCTCCCAGTGGATGCTGACTCTTTTATATCATGTGTTTCTGGAATGTAGTAAATTAGCAATAAAAAAATAGACCTAGAAACCACAAAAATAGCTGCCACATACCTATGATCTTTGGCATAAATGCAGTAGAACCTCCATCGCTGACCACCTCCCTACATTGACCACTTCCTTAAGTTGACTGTAGGCCTTGTTCCTTATCCACTACCTCCATATGTGGACCAGTTTGTTACAGCCCCTTGGGTGGTCAACTTTCAGAGATTCTATTGTGTGTGTTCTTAGAGAACTTCACAATTTCAGAAGGGTCACCCACACATCAATCTTAAAAAGATGACTTGTAATGTCAATTCTATGAGGACAGAATAGTGTCCTGCTCATCTTTATCCAATTGTGTCCTGCTCATGTTTATACATCTAGAACAGTGCCTGATAGATAGCAGGTATGAATTGCATATTTGCTAAATGAAGACATGAATGTTTTTTGAACAGTAGTGGTAAAATGGTCATAATCTCCATATAATACTCACAGGGGTCCTCTTAGTAGGATACAGGCTTTATTATCCCTGGTTCATAGGAAACAGAGGCAGAATGATTGCCCAACATCAGAGGTCTGGTAAGTAGCAGACATCAATTTGAACCAATTGTTTAGGTTAGCACTTTGTTCTCAGTATGATCGTAACAAAACTTCATTGCCCCCTCAATATCTCACTTAACCAAAGGATCCTGATGCCACTTACTACATTAGGGTTCATCAATGTTTTTTTTTTTTAATTCAGAATACAAAGAAAGTGGGGCTCAGAACTTATTGTAGCATGGTTCACATTAATTCCTACTCTCTTCTCATTGTCTATCTTCTTTTCTATCAGCAGTTGCTAAGCATTGAAAGAATTTTCTTGGCTAAATTTGGTATTTTCTAAACAGTAGCCTGAATCTATTCTAGAATATTCCCCCCCCTTAGGAAACTCATAGGACTTTCTGAACACTGTCAAACATATTTTAAACATAACAGTCTATTCTTATTCAAATGATACAATGTTTTCCATCAACCAACTTCTCTCATCTTGTATCCCAATTATTATGAGTACTATCTTCTATCAACTCAAAAACAGGCCAAAGAAAAGATGAATGTTTGCAAACCCGAGAAGTTAAAATATCTAGAGGGCTCAACTGTGAGATTCCAGTGCAGTGATGTCCTCTTCGGTCACATTTTGCCAGCGGCTCCTTTTCTGTTTGCATCCATTTCTGCTTTGCCATCTCAGTCTAGGAGGGGAAGAGGGACATGTATCTTGGAGTGTTACTTGATGTGCGGCATGTGTGTATTTCCTGCCCTAGTTTTGGCTCTATTCAGTGTGTACTAAGATACCCTGTTGTTTCACATCAGTGTGTGGATCCCAGACCTTCCAGAATGCCTATGATATGATCGCAATACCAAGCACATGGCTTTACCTGGTGATACCACCAGGACGGTGTGTAACTCTCATGCTCACTGTAAACATTTCTCTCACTATAACCTTGAAAGGCTTTTAAAATGGGATACAAGTTTTACTTACAGAGTTCATTCATCCCTCCATTTTAGAGGCAAGAAAAAGTGTTAAGAAATCTGGGTAAGTTTCTTATGTGTATGTTTATAATTTTCTTCCTAATAAAATATTTATTCTAAATCTTTTATTTCTAAAGATAGACTGAAATGTGGCAAGATTCTGATTGCATTTATCCTCCTTACTTTCCTTGAGAGATACTGCTTTCCCACGCAGTAATAGTTGGCTCTTTGTTTCCCATTCAAGTGCTCCTTTATCCACTCTGCAAGCAACAAGTATTTCATGAGCACCTGTCAGGGACAAGGTACTGAAAAATACAAAAGTGAAAGATAGATTTAGTCTCCACTCTCATAGGAAGAGGAAGATGTCTGTTAAATAATTAAGGACAAAAGGGAAAGTTCACTTCTAATTTTGGTAAATACAATGAGAGGCATAATGGGAGTGTCCGGGAGTGGAACCTGCTCAGTCTGGGAGTTCTGGGAGGGCTTCCCTGAGGAAGTAAAACTGAGGCGAAGATCTTAAGGAGGAGCAGGTGTTTGCTGAGCAAAGTTGGGGTAGCAGGAGGAAAAACACTCACGCTCTGTCAGAGAGAACATAATATGCAAGATGGAAAGATACAAAGAAAATTCAAGGAAGCTCCATAAGACAGACAGATAGAGAAATGTGCTCTTGCCATGTTACAGGTCTATTTATTTCACTACAGATTTGCTCATCAGCTATTATGCACAAGGCACCATGCTATGAGCTGGAGGTACAGCAGCAGGCAGAGATTCTGCCTTCCCACAGTTTCAGTGGCAATTATAGTACTCGAGGTAGGTTTTCTCATGAGAAAAGAAAAAAGGCTTCTGACTCAAGCAGAGAAGTCAACAAACTAGAAGTCATGTCAAAGGTGGTACCTGATGGAGGGAGGCATTGGCCAGACAAAAGTAGTAGTGAAAATGTGGGGTTGGTGGAAGGAGTGGGTTTGAAGATCAAAGAGGAGAGAGGGAGGGAGGGAGGGTAGGAAGAAGAGAAAAGAGGAATGTTCTTGGGGGAACTGAAATACACACAAGTATGAACACTGAAATAAAATGAGGTGATTTAAATGTTTTTCTTCCTTCATCTATCACATAAGGGAGTTAGTCTGGGTTCTTTCTAGATCATAGATTTCACTATGTGTACAGTAAGTGTATACATAGTGTACACTAAGTAAAAAATGAGAGGTTGGTAGCAAGCTCTCAAAGCCACAGAGAGAAGCAGTGGCAAAGTTTCATTTATTCTATTGGTTAAATATACATAAAAGTCAGCGAAAGCTTCTTTAGATTGGAAGCAATATTATTGACCTGATTTTATTTATTTTTTAAAATTCAGACACTTTTTTATGTGAGAAATCAAATTGACCTTTGGCAAATGTAAATTCTTTCTTCTTTCCATTCCATTTACTGAAGATTGAACTCAGAGTGGAGGCGAGGTTACCGTGTGGGTGTGCGGTGCCCTGATGACTTGCCAGTAGAGTCAGGAAAATCAGTCAATTAGTACAGCGCAGATGAATAAGCCAGTGGTAGATTTCCTGGTATTTGGAAAGTTGTCAATTTAGTAAATAAAAAATATGTGTCAGGCTAAGGTAACAGAGAGAGGGTGTGCTCTTACATTTGCCAAGAGAAATTTGGGGAAAGATTCCCATTCCTAAAGTGTTCCTTGAAATGGACAACCTATGTTAGCTAGATAAAAGTGTCCAATATTCAGTGCAACTTCAGTTTTTATGAAATTAATGTAAACAAAACATGATTAGTATGGCATCTCCTCAGACTGATGTCTGAAACAGGGACACGCTAGCTAAAATGAAAAAATGACTGCTGCAATCATCTACACTACTGAAAAGCTAAAAGATTATAAAGTACTGGGGATTCCCAGGTGAGGAACATGAGGAAACTGAGACAGCCAAAGTCAGAGTTAGGTCTCAATTGATATCCTGAATTATTCCCTGGGGCTACCCTCCTAATATACAGCTGTTGCTTAAAATGTGAACCAAAGTCTGGGAATTATTATAAGTTCACACGTTGGCAATCCATTCAGACATTGAGCAGAATACCTTCTTTGACTTTACAGGTATCTTTGACTTTACAAGTTATCTTTAAATTAGAAATTCTGGTTATCTCTCCTGTCATAGGTTGAAAGAAAGAGACATTTATAAAAATGAGATTAAATCTTTTGGTGTAGAAACAGGGAAGCTGAGTACAGGCATGAACAGAATGAATAAATCTGTGGGCAATAATTTAGCAAGAACTGAGAAGCTGCCAACCCAATTGCCTATGATATGCTCTGAAGTTTGAGTAAAGTAAGCTGAGGACAATTACACTGAACAGAAATACTACTTTGCCAAGTGCGTAATGGACTTTGGGACCTAGTTTAACAGGTGATGAGAATAGTATGTAAGAATGGAAAAGTTTCCAGCTCTGTTTGAGTATGTGCGGTGGGCATCGTATCAAGTCTTCTCTCATTGTAAGTCCAAGAGCCTCCTGCACACAGGCTCCCTGCTCCAGTGAACAATGCCTTCATTCTTATTAGTCATTGTTTTTGTCCCGGTGATCCTGTATTGCTTAGCACATTCATTGTCCTGCTCAGTAAGTATGTCTTGGTGATAATAAAGAATGGTAATTATACAGATTCATGACATCTTGTTCTTAGTGTGTTATGACACTCATGATAAATGATGACCTTTATTAAGTACATTCCATTGTATTATGTTCTGTTCTCAGTGGATTTTACACAACTCTTTTTATCTAGACACAAACTATATGTTTACCATCATACAATGGGGTACTATCCATATGCCCATTTAAAAGTGAGTGATCTGAAACATGAATACGTTAAGTAACTTCCCCAACGTCTTATATTAACTTAGTGGTGCAGCCGGGGCTTACACCCAGGCAGGCTGGCTCATAGCCTCTAACCAGTATGTTTCTACCACTCCTATCAACCAAAGGGAGAACGTGGTGTAGGAGTATTTAACATTCTTTTTCTCACTTACTTGCCCAGCAATTCTCCCATCTTTGAAACCAAAGTCAATGTGTCCTTTTCTGTGTTGCATCATCTAGCTAGGAAAACAGAGGCAGCAAGGTGAGTGAATGAACAGGAAGGTGTCTTTTGCCTTGGATCTTCAGCATTTTACTTATTCAGTTTAGTCCAGGTTGCCATATTCCATTTACTTTACCCAAGATGAGAAGTCCCTCCCCTGAGCATGACCTGGGCACTTCTCTAAGGAATGCCTGCTATGTTGCTATATTCTAAGGAGGTCTCCAGGACCATCTGCATATCAGATGAAGGTAAGCAGTGTAAGACCAGGCATTTATAGGTATCCACACAGAAAGTAGGCTGTGTTCCTCCTGCCTACTTTCACAGGTTCTTTTTTCTCACACACACACACACATACACACACACACACTGTTATTTCTTAGCTTAACCAAGAGAACTGTCAAGAGCAAGCAACTTATCTATTGATCTAATATTTCCTTTCCTGGCCAATGATTAAAAACATGGGTATTTATTCCCTAAAGCTTAGTACCTTAACACTTACTTTTCTCTTTCTCTCTCTCTCTCTCTTTTTTTTAAATCACAGCAGAATCCAAGAAGAAGAAAAAGGAAGGCAAGAAGCAGGAGAAGATGCTGGACTGAAAGATGCCCCTTTCTTGGAGCATGAGAAGGACATCAGCAAGAAGGATCAATTAACTATTGCATTTATACCTACTGTAGGCTTTTTATTCAAAAATTATCTATAGCTAAGTACACAATAGGCAAAAACAAAGAGAAAAGAAAATTTTTGTAGTAGCATTTTTTAAATGTATACCATAGTATCACTAGGGTCTTATAATAAAGGACTGTAATCCTATTTAGGAAGTTGACTTATAGTACACGATAAATGATAGACAATTGAGGTAAGTGTTTTGAAGCTATATGATATTTTACTTTTCTTTCTTTTTTTTTCTTTTGATACCAATTTAAATGTTATGACCATGTAAACTACTTTTCTTGTTAGGTAAAGTTTTTCACCTAGAAGTTTTTTCCCAATTGAAAAAATATATATACTAAACAAAGCAGCAATAAAATGTAATCACTCTATTTGAGAAAAATATCTTGTTTTCTGCCAATGGATTTTTTTTTCAAGTACTTAATAAAATAGTGGTCTTGGGGAGGTGAAGGTGAAGCATGACCTAGTTTAATGTTGATTTTTTTTTAAAACTAAAGCATTAAAACATGAAAGTTTTCCACTTAGGAGAAATATTTGTTATCTTGATGAAATTATTTTCCCATCTGAGGAAAAAAAGTACTAGGAAAATAAATCAAGGTGATGATGAAAAATTAGTTGCTTTTGTGTTTAATAATTTGATTGTGTAATCTCCCTCTCTTTTCACCTACACTCACCCATTCAACCTAAAGCACTGAGAACTTTTCATAAAAACTAGTTAAATGACTCTTGGACATGAATGTTGCACAGAGTTGTTTATATGTTTCTTTGCTTGTACTCTCTATCAGTATTTGGTAGGTTAGACTGGTGCTGCTGATTTTAACAAAAATCCCAAAGGAATCTAAGGTGTGATAAAATAGAAAAATGCCCTTCTTAACACTGAATAAGTTTGGGCTGGTACAAGTCTGACTGAGGCTTGCAGTAACAACATGCGAAATTATAGTTTATGTTTGGTTTACATAAACCAAGAATTTCCATTTTGTTTTATACCATGAATGCTAACTATCCATACAACTTCCTTATCTGCTGGACTTTAAGTAAACAAGTCTGTGTTTCTGTTATTCAGAGAAATAAAGTCTCAGGAAATTGGCTGGGATTAGCTTTACTTGACTTAGTCACCTCACATTCTAAAGGGACAAAACTCAATAAATAAACACCTATTCATCAAGATAATTGTGAATCCATTTTTAGAAATGATGGTTTGAATACACCCTGGAGTAGCTCTGAGGTAGATAATTACACACTGTTCTCATGATGTGGCCAAGAGTCTTGGCAGTGAAACTACTTTAGGCATCTAGTCTAAGACTCTACTTGAGCCAGGTATGCTGAGTGGGTCCATTTCTCCCCTTTAAGTCACAGCCAATTGCCATTAGGGAATAGAAAAAGAGATGAACTTCAAGGCATTTGATGGATGGGTACTTAATAAAAACAGAGTACTTTGTAATATACAAATTACAGACACGTGAATAGTAAAAGCAGTCCCTTTACCAGCTGACTGTAATAGCAAAAAGTACCCCTGGGGATGGATGGAAGAGATGAACTAAAGGCAACGTCTTGAGAGGATTTCCTGACAACAAATTTCCCAAAGTGTGGGATGATGGAAGAGTCTGCAGCACACTTTGCCAGCTTTACAGCTCATATTGCTCCTTCATCATCATTTAGTCTTGAACAGCAGCCCATGAATCAGTCAAGAGTTAAGGTGAACTAGAATCAAATATCTCAAGGGAAAAAGTCCTGTAAATAACCAAATCATACCCCTTTATTCACAGGGCATGGCAGAAAGCCAAAATCATAAGATTTCTCTGCTGTGTCTAACTGTGAAACTTAGAAAACTTCCTAAGTCCCTAATTCTCCCTTAAGGCAAGGATTGGAATGTTCATCTCCCTTGCCTAGGGTGTGAAATTCAACTTCCCTTAAATCTCTTAAAGATCTAGTTCAAACATCTCTTGCTAAATCATACTAAAGGATTGAAACATAAAGAAAAAAAGGGAAAGTCCCCAACATCACTTTCTCACAAATAGAAAACAAAAAACAGATTGTAATTGGGCACTTCATAGTATGTCCAAGCTAATTATCTCTTCTCAGATGTTCTGTGCTTTACAAACTTTACCTAAAGTTCACTGAACCTTGAAGAAGGAAAGGAAGATGCAAAGAAGTCATCTGTGTTTCTTTAAATTTCCTTCAAGTGTAGACCCACTTTCCGTCCTTTAATTAGAAGGGTGCAAAGCTACCTCATGCAAACACAGGCAAAAACAAACCTTCACTGATGAGAAAGTGTCCTTGCTCAGCTCAGTATCTGCAGCCCTCACACTTGTACTCTGATAGACCTTGTTTGCCATTTATCCTGAATACAAGAGTGCTGACATGTTCTCCTATATATAGGTTGCCAAGAAGAGGATCTGGGATACAGACAGTTTGACTTCATAGATTCCTGGAACGACATCCTAACGCCTGGTTAATTCTGTAGAAGTGGAACTCAAACAGAGTTTAATGCTTCAAATATATACCAAGGGAAATTCTATGGAGTTGAATAGGAAGATGTGAGAATAAAAACATTCAATGATTTCATTTGACTATAAGAAGTCTTATTGAGAAAGGGAGGGTTGCAGTCTTCTCATGGAGGAGATAAATATTTCTCTGAGAATAAGAGTTACAGATCTTTTTTTCTGTATTTAATTCTTGGCTCCATAATTCTGAAAGTCTTGAATCGTTTACTCTGAAAGTCGTGAATCATTTTACAACTTCTTTAAAGGAAGAAGGGAGGTAAATACACCATAAGAAGCACTGAATGAAGCAATAAAAATGCCATCTTTTTATTTTTACCAACCGAACTATTTTGAAATATATCCTGAATATAAAAATTAGTACTTTATAATATTTAGTCGTGGAGTTTTGTAATGGAGTGAAGTAAATGAGCTTTTTCCCCTCAATATAATCTTCTCCAAAAACAATAAGGCAGATTGATATCCTTAGATATAGAATATGAAAGCATTTAATCTATTTTTTAAAAATTTATAGAGTCTTGAAATTCAGTAATGTGAGGAGAAAGAGTCATAAAGCTTTTATAGACACCCAGCAAGTTACACTTACTTCAAAACTTGTGTGGACTTTAATTCCCCTAGAAAGATATAGAGCATTTTTAAGCAGATAAAACATATTTTAATCTTAGAAACCCATCTCTCATCTACTGTTTCCGATCTTCACAATCCCCTCAATTGCTAAGCAAAGCATCAAAAGTAAAGTTAAAAAGCTTCACCTTGTTGAAATCACAAGTCAATTAATGTATTAAAGAATATTTCAACGCAAGTGAGGAGGACAGACTTTTATAATTATGTAAAAATGAAAAACAATTAGCCCCAATATCTAACTTCTACAAAGTGATTTTTTTTTCTAATGAACAAAACATTAATCTACAGAACATTGATGCAGTCTATATACACATATCCATTACCACTAATGTATTAAGTTACGAATTGGCTAAGGATAATTTATATCTAGATTACTGTCATGTATTTTCTTTTGTTATTTGAAAAGTTGGTGTCAGCCTTATACATTTTTAGGGAAATGAAAACATGGAAAATCCTGACATCACCTCTTTAGACTCCTGGGGACAGAGGGCTGCCTTAGGGAATGCACAGACTGTATCACACATCCTATTTGCTCTTAGTGAAAGTGCAAACACTACAAAAACAAACTAACCACAGAGAATGATTTTTTCCTCTTTTGATTGTTAGATCCATCAAATACAGGGCAAAACTTCAAATGTCTTAGTTCATAGGACTCTTAAAGAATCACACGAATGCCTCCCTTATTGTGTTTGATTTATTGATTGACATACTTGCAACAAGTGACACAAATTTTAGGCTTCTAAATCTTAAAGTTGTATGCTTTTAGGGCACTCATTTTTCATGATCTTCCTGAAAAAAAAATAGATAACATACCTTTTTTAAAGACCATGAAAAATGTAAATTAGGTGACTGTTAACCATTTATTCTTATCACCATTAACAGCAAGCATTATGTTTTGCTATCAATGGCAGCTATAATTATAAATATTAGCTCATGGGACTGAATGACCACGGACCTTTTATCTCTTCTTAAAGAAGTAGAATGAAACATATGGTACTCCCTGAGCTATAGGGTAATATAACATGGGGACTTTTACACAGAATTATATAAGTGAATTTTAGGATCAAGAAAACTACTCTTCAATATTTTTTCTTGCTTTCTAGAAAAAATAATCTTTGGTGTCCTTATCATTGGACTTATCAGTTCAATTCAAGCACTACCATTTCTGTATCAGTTGCTACCAGATTAGGAGGCCCCCTCTTCATTCAATCTTCATTTTATTGCACTTGTATTTTGCATGTTGATTGAGTATGAAGGAGGAGCACTACTTAGCAATGCTCATTTTGAGAAAACGTGCAAATTTTGTTAGTCATCACAATAAAATTACTCTAATTGAAAACTGTTCCATTATTATTGCAAATTAGTATTTTTCTTTTAATGCCATAAAAGTAAAAATATGAATTTCTTAATATCATAAAGATAGAAAATTCACATATAACCTACAAGAGGAGCAATTTTCTTATGAAAACTCTTTTGCAATAATGCATCATCTTTTGAAAAACATCTTCGTACAAGGTTAGATTAATTGTAACATTATAACATTTAATGGTATGATAAAAGTAAAAATACCAAAAGGTCCTGACTAATCTTTCCGCTTTTATTAATTACTTTAATGGTATAATCAACATATTCAATTGGATTACAATTATCTGCACAGTGTGATATTAGACACCCTAGGAAGAAAACAAAATTTAGAATTCCTAGCCCCATCCTCAGCCATTTATAGATCTGGAATATATAAAAATACTTAAAAGTAAGACTTAATAATAATGTAGCATAACACAAATATAATGGAGTAATGATTAGGGGTGGGCAAGATCTAAGATTTCAAAGAAATCATTGAGCCAGCATAATTAGAGAAGAAGTCACCAAGGAAGGAATTAAGAGTTGGAGGATACAGGGTCATTCTAATGGCAAAGATGTGAAAAACGTGCAGAGTTACAAACATTTGCAGTATACAGCGTTTGTTTGGCATAGCCAAGCTAATTTACCTAAAAGTTAAGGCAATGTCTTTAAAACATTTTGTACCATCATGTAAAGTCGAATTTGGCATTTTTAGGCACACACACACATGCACACACACACATGCACACACACACATACACACACACACATCATAAATGAAATGCAATCACAAAACAATGATTTATGTGTGTTATGTATGCCAATACATTTTTTCTCTTATTTCATTTTTTAAAACTCTGGAGGCAAACCATTAGATTGAATTATGATTTACATATGGACTGAAATCCACACTCAAGCAGTTTTTCTTTCCAGACATTTGACATCTAACCACATGTTATTACACAAACATTGGTACAGATACTGATTCCAGGACATCTTTCCTATAGGGACAGAAATTCACTGCTGCAAACTCTGCCTACTGGGAAAACTCTTCCTTTGCACTGTTGGATAGAATCATCCCTGGTGAAGCCAAGCTACATGGGCAGGAACCTAGTTTTCTTTCCTCATTCATTAGTCAGAAGGAATCCCTGATGAGGCCACAGAGGTCAGAGAAGGAAGAGCAGCAGTCTAAGAGCAGTGTATCATTCCACCTCTTAAACCTTTTAATACGGCTTGTGACCAGGTATGAACTTGCAATTTCTGCTCATGCATAGGTGTTGCTAACCACATCCTAAATGTGGCATGGCTATCACAAAGAGCCACAGTCATGCTCAGCAGGTTGAATCACATCATTATCTGCTGTCCTGTGGACAGCCATCCAGTTTCCAAGAGGCTAGAGTTATTAGCGAGGTGGTGGAAATGCCTTCCATTTGCCCATACAGGTCCACCTGCACCTTCTCCATTCTGCCCCATGTGCCATGAGGTTGACCCAGGTGAACTACATCTGTGGGCTCCTTGACCTCTACTTCTAGTTGGATCTAGCAACTGGGTGCATTGATGGGGGGTTATTAGCAAGAGAACAGAAGGAAGGAGGGAAGAGAGCTGGTGAGCAAGTGGGGCCCTGGTATGTATTCTACCAGCACTTTCTTTGTGGGTTCCATAGCTGCATCTCTTGATTTAAGTTCTTGGTGCTTGTCAAGTTAAGTTCTGGTGCTACCCTCCTCTTTCCACCCGTCCTCTTTCCCTCCTCTTTGTACCCCTCCTTCCTTCCCTCCCTTCCTCTCTCTCCTCTTCATTTGTATTTCTGGTATCTTCTCCTTCCCTGCGCCTCTTCATGCTGAAACAAAGAGTACCCCTGCCTCTGGTTACTGCATTTCCCCTGTAGTTCCTGGGCACCCCACCTGCATCTTCATAAATAGTCCCTTGATTAAACTCTTTGTTTGAGTGGTTTAGGAGTGTAATTTATTCCAAACCTATAAAACACTCTGCAAAAACCTCCTCTATTAAGATGTGTATGAATTTCCCACAATATTCCTACTGGCACTTATACCTCCAGTGCCAGGTCATACATGACAAGGTGAAAATCTACTTATACCAACTGGAGTGCCAGATTTTGATACAGGACCCATTCAAACCTGAAGCTTTTTAGATACAGGTAAATGGGGGAGATTAGGGTCCCCTGACAATGCATACATTGCCTCTAAAATCAAAGGGATCTATGATATAATATGCTTCTTTGCTAGTGTTAAGGTTTATAAATTTCATAATTTTTCCTTTACCTTGAAGGAAATATCCTCACATGTCCCAGATCATCGTACCAGGGAAAATTCACCATGGTGACTGACTGGTCATTGTGAGGGGGAGCAGGAGATAAATACATAAGCCATAATTTTACCTGATAGAAACAGGGATTGTAGGAAGTCAGGAGGAAAATTAGGGAATGTCAAGCTTCTCTTCTTTAACACCCTACCCTACAGACATTATATTATATCTGAGGATAATTCTAGACATCCTCTGAGATGTCCCCGGTGGTCAGGAGGGGAAGAAGGCGCCCATGACACTTAATTCAGAAAGATACGATGAGGAAGTTGAGCTTCATATTCATAAATCAGCATATTTCAAAAATGAGCTGTGAAAAGGGTGCCAATAATGCATGTACAAAGGGGCACATGCCAGTGAAATATTTAGGATGTATAAAGAGGTCTTAGTGTTCATCCAGGAGAAAAAAAAAATTAAAGGTCTCTAAAAGGAGCATAGTGTGTGTCCTGGAGAGTGAAATATTATGAATCTCTTAACTTCAGGCATATTAGGTGAGGATGTTTTCTTTTGTCACAGCTTATTTATTTTTACATGATCTATCTCCCACCTTTTGCACATATATCTTACTAACTCTTCCTGTTTTGTTATGTCACATTAGCCTGTTGTTACAAATGCTATAAACCTTCATATATCCACAGGTGTGTGGAGGGGGCTGAAGTTCTGATGAATTAGATTATGACACAGAGTCAAAAAGTTGAAGTTCTCTGTGCCTTGTGATGTGGGGGATGGGCCCCAAACTATACTATGAGTTCCCTCCCAGTGGCTAGCAGAGACAAAAACATGAGGGAAAAATAAAAAGTTAGAACTCAAAGAAAAAGTTTTTTAAAGAGTACCTGGGTCAGGGATCTGTTCACGTCTAACATGTGAGGACTATGGAACACACTCTTGTCCAGGCTAGCTTGGTTTTTATTACATATACCATTGTTTTAATCATCAGTCTTATGGGGGAAGGCTAAACCCTTATGTCATGGTTCTTGCTGGGCTTGTATTTTCTAATCAAACTATTTTTTTAAGTACATTAGGCTGATTTACCTCTTACTATTACTGCTCTAAGTTATTTATGATCGTAACACAACCAGAGGATGGGACCTGGAACACAGTCCAGGAGTATGACCTCAAAGCAGACCCAAATTAGACCTTGCATGCAAATCACAGCAGTGGCAATTAACACTCGGGAAGCCTTGTGCTGAGAAGCTCTGGCACTTCTGATCATACTGAGGTGATAGAAGAAAGGAGATATTGTCCTCCCTATCTTTTCCTGAGACTCTTTTTCTTTGTTTGGACGTTCTCCCCCAAATCACTCACTCTCTGAGAGGGCAGCCCCCCCGAGGGGAACCTTGCTTACTCAGCAACCTCACAGAGTAGTTGCACTGGGGGCGAGGTGAAATTGTTGCAAGGACCCCTCTTAAAGGGCCAGGCTTACAGGCTGTGCATTTTGCAACAGTTTAGGTTTCCCTGATCCACTTCTCTCCTGTTTCCCCATTTTTGCCCATCATCTGTAATCATTTTCTTAAGTCAATTCTTAATCTAATTACAACAAACAATTGGATATTGGTTTTAAGCTTATTAAATCATTTTTCTAGTAATACAGGCTTATCAAGACATGACCCTTCCCTTAAGTACCTATATTTAAGGTAATCCACATTGTGGTAAGAGTGAAATACTATCATTGTCAAGTAATAGAAATCTTTCATCATGTTTTTAGATTTATCAAGCCCACATTAACTGAGGAATTAATTGAGTCCTACTGGCCTGACTAGCAATTTCTCTCTTTCCTGCTAAGATAAAAGGGCATATCATGAAACTCCAGTTGAATTTCTAACATTCTAGATTTCATGCATTTAAAACCAAAAGAGAATATCCAATAACTGAAATTCTTCCAATTTATTTAGGGACTTGCCACCCAAATGTCTTGCAGTGAGAATGCAGACAGTAATGTTAGTGGTCTATTCAGAGACATAGTCAAGAGGAAAGGGGAAAAGCTGTGTGTAATTACTCTTACCACGCATTTCAAAAATCTTTGAAGTCCTTCCTTCTATATTAAATTTAAAACTATCTGGTAATCCATAGTAGTTTTCTTTGGGCAATCTTTGGTTTAGGATTTCATTCATTAAAAGAAGAAAGTTAACTATAGGAGGAAAATTGAATTAAGACTTTCGAATGAACACATTCTTATCACGAAATGTAACCATTCCCCAAATAAGATCACATTCTTTTAGGAATTCCTTTCTCCAATGTCTGTTTGAACAAATACCACTCTATGTTAATTATACAGATTATAGTAATTAATACCTGAAAAATCTCTTTGGGTATATTTTTGCTTCCCAATTCTGATTTTGCATTTCACCTCATAGGGTCTTACTGGTTTAAATTTATTAACTAATGCACATATTCCTTAATTTAACATGTTTATTAAGTGCTTCACACTTCATAGGTGCTACAAATGCAGCAGAAAGCAAAATGGCCCCAAATCCCTGTTTTCATGGAATTTACACTCCTGTTGGGGACACAGACAATTAAGACAATGAACATGCTTTGGATATCTAGTGCTGCATAGCAAACCACTTAGCAGCTTAAAACAACAATCATTTTATTATATCCGTATTCTCTTAGTTGTTGACTAGACTCACTGGGTGGTTATTTGGCTCCATGAATGGTTGGCTTGAAGGGCTGGGATATACACCGAGACTCTCTCACCTGTCTGACTACTTCTTGGAGATAGCTGAAGATTGAGCCTGGGTGGGACACTGAATGGCTATGTTTCTTTCTTTCAGTCTCAAGGTTTCACTGTTTCTGTGTGTCATCATCTCTCTCTTCATGGTCTGTACATCAGGGGAACCACCTTTTTTAAACTAGCAGCACAGAACTCCCCAAAGCACAAAGTTAGAAGCCCTTAGCCTTCCTGTAAGGCTTAGGCCAGTAACAGACCCCACACTGTGCCTGCTGTGTTCTAATGATTACAATTAGTTACAAAGGCCAGCCTAGATTTTAGTACAGGGGACTACACAAGAAAGTGAATTGGGCATAGTTCATTAGGGTCTAATCTAGGAATAAAGTAATCAAAAAATAAAATATATGTTAGATGATGGTAAGTTAAATAAAGAAAAATAAGCCAGTGAAGAGCAATGCACAGTGTGGACAAGGACTGAACTTGTCCTTGTCCAGAGAAGACCTCCTGGAGAACGTGACGGGCTGAGGCATGTGGTTCCTGGGGGACAGGGCGAATTTCTAGCGAATTGCAGGAATGACAGGGAATCTGTGAATGAATTAAAGTAACAAAAGGGAAAAGGAGAAACCATCATTTGGGCACTACAAGCGTCATCTTACATCTTTCACAAGAGACACTGATTTCTGATGCGAGGGAGGCAAAGGAGGAGTGTTGGTGAGGAATTGGTGGTTCATGTGTCCTTAGGATCTTCAAGTCCTTACCAATAGAACAGCTAAACATCTCATAGCACCTTATTTCCCTCAAGACTCATGTAAGTTAAGTGTCAGAGTTAACACTTACCTCTAACAATTCACCTCATCTAACATAACAAGCTGCATGACCATCTCTGAGTTTGCTTTTCATCAACCTCCATCCTACAGAACATGATGATGGGAAGGCTCTAGACTTTAGTTCATGCCTCAAGGTGAAAACCTTGACCTTGATCTTATCATTCCTCCAGTTAAATTTAACCATCTATTACAATAACTACTAGTTCCTAGAATTTCATTCTCAGTATCCCAGGTGGCCTGGTCAACAACCTTACTTATCAGCTCTCCATTATATATCATGGACTTATAATTTCCTAGTTTGAAATATTAATGTCAGCCCTATTGCTTGTTATGACATGTTTGCTCAATGATTTATTTTATGTACTCAAATATCCCTGAAAGTTTTTTTCCCAGTCTTAATCCATTAGTCCTCTTCTACTTGGTTACCATTCTTTTTGGCTGCCAGCAATAGAAACTACAGTTCTTAAACCAGAGAGAGAGAGAGCGAGAAAGAGAGAGAGAGAGGATGTGTGTATGTAAAGGATTTTCTTAAAAGTGGGTAGCTCAAAGCATTGAATAGAAGAACCCAGGGAAGGATAGAAGATCAGAGACATTGATAAAGATGAGAGATTTTACTCTGAGTATCTGAGCATCAAAAGAGTTTTTCACATGAATCAGTTTCAGTCAACTTTGATTCCTGTGTGTCCTTGCATTCTTGGAACATTCTTCCTGGGAAAGGGATTCTGGCTGGCCTGCTTAGGGCTATGTGGAACTCCTGTTGTGAAAAATTCATGGTCTTCATATTGGCAGCCCACTAGAATCACAGGAAACATTAAGTAGAGCAATTCTTCAAAGAAGGACACACTTGTTAGAAATAGAAAGGAGATATTAAAAACAAAGTATTCAAATATTAAATGTTTTTATTTATTTTAAATTTTCAATATTAAAATAATGAAAAATGAGAAGTAATGAGAAACAAGCATTAGCACATTTTGGGACTAAGGAGTACAGAAATGTGAATGAAATGAAAAAAGAGTTTATTAGGCAATGAAGATCTATTAGTATTTCTATGAAGATGCCAGAAGTGAATGACAATGTTTACACTTGAAGGATTTTAGTCTGTCACCTGGAAGTGGCTTATAATATAAATTTGAATAGTGCAGCCCCTGAGAAGACAATTTAGAAAGTTATTGGAATTTTCCAACTGAGAAATAATGAAGGCCATTTGGGTCTGTCGTATACTTTGCCTCTGGCTACCCAATTATTTTTTCACTTGATTATTGCCTTTTCTCTGCTTCTCTCCTGCTTCTATCACTGTTGCCTTACTATCTCCTTTGTGATCCATGGAGGGCTGACTTAATAACACATTTTGCTTCATGCATTGAGTGAATATTGCTCAGGGGGTGAAGCCGATAGAGAGCTGACAAGTTTTTATAAACTTCCTGGTTCCCTGCCTTCACACTCCTTCATTCTTATTAACATAAATCAGATTACTTAGATTAGCAGATTCAATGGCTCTGGAAGCCATCCTCCTCAGCTATTTATGATGATCTGACTAAATAGGAAATTGGGCATCAAGCCAGCTTTGCCTCTGTCATGCTCATGTTCTGCTCCATATATAAGAATCAGAGCTGTGTCTCACACCTGAGATATAATTTCCAGCAAATAACCCTTTTATACCCTGTTCTTAATTAGCTTTCTCATAGTAAACCTGATATCCTAGCTTTTCAAGACCAGATTCTGTTTCCCTTTTTCAATTCTCCTCTACTAACACACCATCACAATCTGAGATGCCATCTTGCTGTGAGTCTCTTATCATGTCTGGGTGGACTTATGTCATGTAAACCAAATCTCCAGGGCAAGGTATGTCTCCAATACATTTTGCCTCATCTTCGAATATCTGCTGCCACGTTCTCTTGGCTACATTTTCACTTCAGTAAACATTTTCACTTCTTGCTGGACACTCTTGATATCAGCCTCTGGCTAACCTCTGGCCCACCCTTCTGGCATGTTTTGGCTGCTGGGTTCTGAGCTTGTTCTGCTTTGCTGCTCTTTTCTCCTCCAGTAAGTGACTAATGAAGCTCTCTTTCCTGTCATTACCTGCCTTTCCTTTCTTTCCTTTTGGCGATTCTTGAATGTGTGTGATCTCTGCTTCCAGATTCGGGCCCTCTGAATCTTCCCTACCTTCTTAAAGTTACCCCCTTCATCTTCAGGCATGTGCCAAGATAGAGGAATTCAATTTAATGACATGAAAATTAACAAAAAGAGAGCAAAGGAACAATAGAAAAAGGGGATGTAAAAATTCTCAATCTTATCCACACATACAACAGTAGGAACTGTCCTAGACACCAATTACCCAAGAATCCCAGGAAGAGAAAACACATGGATCTACCTGAAAACTATTGGAGATTGAATTTGATGGGGAAATTGGTGAGGGATGCCAAAACCAAAATGTTGGTTCCCATTTAGAATTTTTTGTTCCATGAACCCCTTTGGGAGTCAGAAAAAACTTCTGGATCCCTTCACAGAATAGGGTTTTTATTAATAAATGCATATGTGAATTAATTGGGTTTATAAATTACTCCAATGATATTAAAATACAGTTTTCTCTATATGAGGAAAACATAATGTTGATATGGACATATTTTTGTTCACTTTTAATACATTAAATAACAAATTAGGTCTAATAACCACTGAAAGTAGTAATAATTATAAATTATATTTATAGATATCTGGAATAATTGTAATATGATGAGAGACTGTCATGATGTCTATTTATGACAAAGCCATAAACACTGCTAATAATGCTGTGGTTTACTGCCACATTTGCAATAAAAGAAAATGTTGAATTTCAATTTAGTTAGAGATTAATGTGAATCAACCCAGTTGCCCTATTTAAGTCATGGACCCCCATATTTACTTCAGGTGCTCATTAATTAAGAGTAGATCTTCCACTTGATCCTGCGACCTCATTACTTGCTATCTACTCAGAAGAATAAAAAATATTTTACCACAAGGATATTTGCACTAGAATGTTTACTGCAACTCAATTCACAATCACCATGATATGGAAACAACCCAAGTGCCTATCAACTCATGAATGGATTAACAGATTGTGGTATATGGATACCATGGAGTACTATTCAGCCATAAAAAGGATGGAGATTTTACTTCTTTTGTATTTACCTAGATGGAGTTGGAGCAGTCCATCTTCAATCCATCTCCATCTCCAACTCCATCCAGGTAATTATGAAAGATGTAAAATCTCCATACTTTCCACAAGAATGGGAATACTGAAACAAAATCTCCATACTGTTCCTCAAGAATGGAAAAGTATCCAACATACTTAATACCAACATGAAACCAATATGTAGACAATTACATGCCCACAGGAGAAAAACCCAGTGTATTAGAGATGGGAAGGAGGGAAAAGTGAAAAGGAAAGGAGAGGAGGAAGGGTGATTGTCAAGCTCTCACCCATTGTGCACAGTGTTGGGGTATGCAACATGCCTCCGGGTGAAATGTTCAACTACAAGTTGGAGTTTGTCTTGGAAGCAAAAATAATGCAGCCTAAACATTTGTACCCTTAGAATTTTATCCCAATGGAGGTCACAAACATAGGCAGGCAAGACTAAGGTGTTGTAAGGAGTTGTCAATTTTCTCCACAGGGGCCTTTCTGTCCACACACTAGGCTGCCTTCTATTCCCTGCCAGAGACACACCACTTTCCCTTCTCCCTCGTGGCTTTGTTCCTGCTGTTTCTTCTGCTTGGAATTCGGGTCTTCCTTGCATTAGGGTAACTGCAGTCTCTTGTTCTCATTCTTTAGCTAGCTTCCTTTTTATTCATTATTCTTTCTCATACATTTATATATTTATTAATTCAACAGTTTTTTGTGCCATAAAAAAGCAGGCTAAATTTCTGTTCAAACTAGTTTCCAAACAATTGGGTGGATAACCTATCGCCTTGGGGCTGCATGTGGCCTTCTGGATCTGTAAATTTCTATTGTATGTTACTAAGTTGAGTAGCTGCTAGAGGACACAAAATAAGATGAATGTTTGATGCCCTTCTATAGGTGAAATGTACAAACATCCCCCTCCACTTATACCTGGGAAATAACTTACACATTAATGCATGGTAATGCATATCTATATTTAAAAATCTATGAATTTTAGTGCATGTTTCCTATTGTGTTAAAAGTTTGTACTGTATTGCAAATATGAAAAGTTTTTGTTTACTTTTTTGAAAAGTAAAGAAATTATCTTTGCTACAATGATAAAACAAAAACCATGAAATTCTTACTTTAATGTTATAACAATTATTATTTGTTATATTAGATTAGGAAAGGTAGACTAAGGAAAAAATATTTTTTAAAGAACTACCTAAAAATTATAAGCATGAGTTAGATTCTTAGTGGAAGCTCTGTCCTGATTTATTTTTAATGCATCTAACAAAATGAAAATATATTAGAAAAACTGATAACCCCTCAATAATGTTTGAGTTAGCATTAACATTTTTATATGTATTCTTCCAAAATATTCTCCATGTACACAAATGTACAGCCAGATTGAAACAGAACAGGACCGTCCAGAGGATACAGAAAGTCATCCTTATTTAGATTGATTCCTATTCTAGATATGAATTTACCTTCTCTGTCACACTCATTTTTCAAGGGCTTACAGAATTCTGGATTTATGGACAATCTTTAGACTCTTAACTCAAACAAGGGAACCAATTTTCAACAGAAAAAGGCATTGCAATAAGCATATCACCACAGGATACACTGGTCCTAGATACTAGTATCATCTGAAGCTGCTGGTCCAATAGAAGTTTGGGATGTATTTTCAAAAGCTTAACCTAAGGTAGATAATTAGGGAATATACCTGTGGAATTTCAGCACTGACTTTCAGGACACCCAAGGTGCCAGAGTTAGCAAATAAAGTATACAATCCCCAGCTAAATTTCAATTTCAGATAAATAATGAACCTTTTACTATAAATATGTCTCAAATGTGACATGGAATATACTTACACTAAAGAAACTACTCATGGATTAATTCAAAGTTAAACATAAGTCCACATCCTGCATTTCATCTGTCAACCACAGGACATGGTATATAGATTGAAACAAAGCTCTTTACATGGAGCTGTATCCCTGGGTGGCTAAGAAACTAAACTTATATGATACTGAGTTGTGGGGAACATAATGTAACACTAGATAAATAGGATTTCATTGATTTGGGGCCACTTTCTTGGGACACAGTCTTTAACGCTTGGGCAAGAATCACATGAACCAAACTCACTGTCAGAGGGGCTCTGAGGAGCCTGCAGAAAGCAAGGATTCACAGTGAATGGAGTAAAAATGGCTGTGTTTTCAAGTTAGATGGTAAGGAAAAAATATTGAGAGCTTAGGGAAGTGGGCGTGTGGATATGGATCTATGCTGTGTGAGACCAGAAAATCCACCGGAGATTATGTTACCCTGCAGGGCCCCGGGATATACCATTCACTAAGGCTATCAGGCATCCACTGGTGAGAGGAAGATCAACTTCACTGAAAAAAAAAAAAAATCAGTGGTGTTCATGCTTAAAAGCCAACAGAGAAGAGGTTGAAGTTTCCTTCATGACCAGGAAAACGTGAGGATCAGCCAATTGACCTTTACCTTCAGAGAGGTTAGGACCTGGTTAATGGCGTCTGATATTCCTAGACACAAAATTGTAAGGCAAGGAAACCATATCAGTGAAGCTGAATGTTTACAACCAGGAAAGGCAAAAATAAATAAATAAATAAATAAGAGCAGGAGGCTGAGGTGTTTGCCTCCCCAAAATAAATATGATTCTTTGCTCAGTTCCTAAATCTGAGCTCATTTTCATGTTTGAAAACCAGTGATTGAAAATGTTTTCAGTTCTCTGGAAAGACTTTGCAACACTATAGCAAGAAAATATTCTAGAGATTCCTTTAGTTTTTCTCCAAATGGATCTAAAGACACTTAAAAGGATCTTTATGCCCTGGAGAAAAAATCTGCTGGCACTTGTATATACTGGACAAAAGGTCTGACAAAGCATGGATACCTCGAGACCTAGATGTCATCATGGGCTCCCAGTGAGTTGGGACATACAGGAGTCAGTAAAAAGTTGGTTAAAGTCTCGGTCACATGTGGCCCATTCCCTCCGAAGACTAACCCAGTGGCCACCTCTCCAGTCCCAGGATGGAGAGTTGAAATTGGTACCCTCAGCAATTGCAGTAAACCTCATGTTGGGCCATTGGCCTCAGGTAAAAGCTATTACAGGAAACTTCTGAAACTTCCTCCCTCACCACAACCAATGCAGCTAATCAAAACCAGAACCACATTCTCAGGGGGGACTGCAGTGATTGTCACCACTGTTACAAAACCTAAAGGAAGTGCTGGTGGTCCTAAAGTTGAAAGGACTTTCAAAAATTATTGTAGAATATAGTTAGAAGCCCCATTTGAGACTGTAGGGCTAGACCTGATGTCATTGGTAGAGAAGATTAATGATGACTCGGCTACATTATAGCCAGCCATCAATTTGGCAAAGATGTTATTTTTTATTCCAATCAGAATAAAGGATCAGAAACGGTTTGGGTTTGTGAAACACAGACTATTTATATAAAGTTTTGCCCCATTTTTTGTCATAGTGCGAAGAGATTTGGATTACCTGGATGTCTCTCAGGATATCAAACTCCAATTATTATATCAGTGAGATCAAGCTAGGCTAGCAGGATGAACACAAGGCGACTAGGATGTGAGAAATCTCAGTAGGATACTGTGATCCAGAAAGTGGAAGATAAATCCTCTGAAAACTCAGGGAACTGGCAGTGAAGTGAAGATTTTTAGGGATCTAATGGTAAGGGGCTTTCAAGGATATCTACCACTCTAAACTTAAATAAATTGCTGTAGTGTCATGCAGATTTATTGTACAAAATTTACATCTTCACTGATAAAGGCACTGCCCATGATTCCTTGTATTTTTCAATGCTTATTGTTAGACTTTTAAATTTTCCTAAGATATGAGTATAAACTTGTCTAATTTCTACACTACTTCATAGTATTCATGTGGAAAACAAAATTGGGAAGAAACTTATTGCCCAATCATCTTTACCTTTTGCAAGTAGTCTTTTGTAAGATAGAGGCAAAGAAGCTAAGATCCAAGATGCTGCCTCTCAAAATAATAATTTTTAAAAATCAGGGACATACATCTTTATAACATAGAAGGAAAGACGCCTCAGAAGTTTTCATAAACTTTATACCAATTAACATTCTATAATTCTTTTCTATATAGCTATTCTTTATTAATCCTATCCCAGATTTCTCAAAATACATAAGAGTATCACACTTCTGAGATTAGCCTTTATGTAGTAAAATTGGGGGAAAAATATGTATATAATAAATAATAATAAACGTAGGCAGCAGATTTTGATGTTCAGGACATTTCGGTCTGTCAAAGATTACTTGCTCAATGTCCATACATTTAACTATTTCTATGTGACTTTTAAGTCCAGAGCTATGATTTTCAAATGGTGTTCCATGGCACACTGGCATGCTGTAAGACAATCTTAAGTGTACCATGAAAATTTTTAAAGATCATTACTTAAATTATTTTTCAAAGAACTTCAAAGAAAGTATATTCTTTCTTTTTCCACTTTTTTTTGGTCAACATAATTTAAGTGTACTTTATAAGTTTAACTATCAGTTCAAGTCTCTCCTGAGATTAAAAACACTGGTCTAGATGATGCTAGAGCTTCATAAGAAATGGTAAAAATTTGATTGAAATATTAAATGGAATAATAGGTAAACGATTACATTATTTTCTTTTCTCCTCAAGTTTTATTTTATTTATTTATTTATTTATTTATTTATTTATTTATTTATTTATTTTTAGAGACAGAATCTCACTTTGTCACCCTTGGTAGAGCGCTGTGCCATCACAGCTCACAGCAACCTCCAGCTCTTGGGTTTAGGTGATTCTCTTGCCTCAGACTCCCACCAAGTTTTATTTTTATACTTGACATCCACTTTCTGTGCCGGAGATTCTTTCACTTAGGAATTGTCCTTCTTTGAGATGGAAGTCATAGGTATTTCCCCAAAGATCTGACGGCTCATATTACCAATGACACTGTAATTGTTCACAGCTACTGTCTCTGCTTTTGATAATATTAGTTTAGTCTGAAAAAGTAGATGTTAATGTCTTCATAAGTAAGAAAATTAACTTCATTTAAAAGTAATTATTCCTGACTGTGATATCATTATTTTCTCATTATAAATTAGCACTAAAGTGGGTGTAGGGAAGGAGGCCTTAAAATAGTCCACATTGCAGTACAAACATGAGTGGTTTGGTACAGTCAGATACTTCAGCAAAATGCCTACCACATTTATACCCACTGACTTGATAGTACTGATCTCCTGGAGAATATATCTGTACCCCATTTAGGTCTCCATATATGAAGAAAATCAATGCTATCTCAAAGTGAAAATTGCAGTCCCTGAGACAGATATTTTTATTATTATAAATTGATACATGATTTTATATGTAAGTTCTATAACATGATTCATGTGAATTTACGCACCATACGCGTCCAATACTTATATGCTGATAATTCAATATTTAAGCCAGCTGGGGTCAGCCCTTAATCTATGAAATACTAGCCAATGTAATGCTGCTCATGGGATGATTTATAGTGTTCAGCTTGCCTTTTTCAAGTATTCTATTTAATGGAACTGTTTTAGAAATTCCTACCGTTGATATAAGTCATTAAAATTACCAGAATGGAAAGTTCCCTGTATTAAATTATGTAAAATGTTATCAACTTCATAGTTGTAGTACACATTCATAAGAAAATGTACATTTACATTTTGATGTCTATTGGGAAGAAGGAATTAAACCCAAGTTAGGAGACACATCAAATTAAATCACCAGGAAATCTCATTACCAGCAAGTGGACTGCAAAACAACTTTAATAACCTTCTGAAAGAAGCCTCTTTGCACATTTTATGGGAATAGAGAGAAAAGGAGAGACTAAAAGATGATAAATAATAGAAGATTTCTTATATAATAAGAAAAATCTTTAAGATTACAATGACACTTCTCATAGTAGTTATATACATTTTAGAAAGCTTTATAGACTATGTGTGTATGGGTTATGTCATTATCAAAGTATCTAACCATGTTCTGGCTACCTTGAATTTCAATCTGAGAAGGGAAATTTAATAGGAAGGAGATGGAGAACATGTAGCAAAGGGCGATTTATTTTCTTTTGTCCTGCTGTTGCCTAATGGACTCATTTTTAGTGATCTTTCAATGCATATTAAGCAAACTAAGTATTATTAAAGAACACAGATATTAGTGAGTAGGGGCAGAGTAATAATAGAAATCTCTAGGGATTGTCCTTCTGCATCAAAATGAATAACTACCTATGGATGAAAATACCTTCACAAAAAAACCCCCCAAATCAAGTAAGTGATCACAGTACCTGGTTTTAACATTATATGAAAGAAAGAAGCACTGAAGAAGGCAGAAAATCCAATCTTGGATGGCCAAGGCCACTTTGCCCCTCTTGCCCAGCCATGCCAGGTGCCAGGTGGAGAGAGAATCTGTGTGCCTGGAGGAGGGAGAATGAAGTGATTGTGGGACTTTTCAGTGGAACTCAGGTCTACTCTAATACAGGGGATCACAGCACAGGGCAGAATTCTGTGCTCACAGAGAGAACATTAAGACCAGCCTGGACTAAGGGAAATCTTCTACTTTAGTGGTATAAACAAGATATCCAGGTAGCCATACCTCTGATTGATAATAAGTGGTCTGGGTCCAGGAATAAATTCATAAGGCAGTCAGGCCACAGAAACTACAGTCCTTGGTCATGTTCTGTAGCTTTCCAGCTTGGAGCAAGGGGACTTGGGGTCTACATGACCCAGTGAAATACCTGTGTCACTCTGCCCCAGACTCCACGCAGTGAAGCTCAGAGAGACTCTTCTTCCACTTGATGAAAGGAAATCTGGGTACCAGCTCATCCACAATAAAATAAAGTACTAAGCAGAGTCCTGAAGACTTAGTTTCTGGATGGTGTTTGTAGATTCACCATGGGCCAGAACCAAACTCACTTCCCTGAAGGGAAAGACACACTTCCTACTGATTATGGAGTTCTTGGGCCCCTAATACACATCAGCGGTAGCCAGGCATCAGTCACCATAGACTCTTGGTGAGACTTGGATGGCTCCAAGGTATAACACGGCTGGCTCATTCCCACCTGTGGTGGCCATGAGGAAGTATCCCTGTTGTTCCTTCCTCAGCTTCACCACTGCATAACAGACAGTGAGGGAAGAGAGTGAGAGTTGTTGCCTGTTAATCCAAGGAATTCTCCTGTATCTTACCCAACTCCACCAAAGTTGTACCACCAGAAGTCAGCAAGAGTCACAGCACTACTGGGTGCGGGGCACCCCCAGTGCTGATATGGCTGCAGTGACCAAACACTTAAATCACAATACTCAATTCCTCTTGAATATCTGGAAAGCCTTCCAGAACAGCTTCAAACAAGCCCAGATTGAGACAATTACAATAGGATAAATGTGGAACTACAAAGCCACCTGGAGCAAAAAGACCAAAACTAGAAGACGCATACTACCTGAAGTTAAATTATACTACAGAGATGTAATAACCGAAACAGCATTGCACTGGCATAAAAAACAGATATGTAGACTGATGGAACAGAATGGAGAACCCAGAAATCAATCCACACATTTACAGTGAACTTATCTTCAACAAAGGTACCAAGGACATACGGGGGAAAAGAATAGTCCTTTCAAAAAATAATGCTAAGAAAGCTGGATATACATTTGTAGAAGGGTGAAACTAGATCTTTATCTGTCACCATATAAAAAAGTCAAATCAAAGTGGATTGAAGACTTTAATCTAAGACCTGGAACTATGGAACTACTAAAAGAAAACATTGGGGAAATGCTTCAGCAGACTGGTCTGTGCAATGATTCCTTGAGTAATACCCCAAAGCATTAGCAACTGGATGAGATTTGGACAAATGGGATGATATCAAGCTAAAAGGCTACTGCATAGCAAAGGAAACAATCAATAAAGAGAAGAGAGAGCCTACAGAACAAGAGAAAATATTTTGGAGACTACACATTTGACAAGGGACTAACTAGAAGACATACGAATGACTAACAGATATGTAAAAAATGCTCAAAATCATTTGTCATCAGAGAAATGAAATTGAAATTACACTGAGATATTTCATCCCAATTAAAATGCCTTTTATTAAAAAGGCAGGCAATACTGAAGTAGAGGAAGGGGAACCTTCATGCATTGTTGGTGGAATGTAAGTTAGTTCAACCACTATGGAGAGCAGTGTGGTGGTTTCCCCAAAACAAAAAATGGAACCACCATATGATCTTGCCATCCTACTGCTAGGTATATATCCAAACGGAAGGAACCCTGTCTATGGAAAAGGTGTCTGCACTCCCATGTTTGGTGCAGCACTATTCATCACAGACAAGATTTGGAATTAACCTAAGTGACCATCAACAAATGGATAAAGAAATTGTGGTGGATATACATAATGGAATGTCATGTAGCCACAACAACAACAAAAAAACCCTCATCATTTGCAATATGGGTAGAAACATTAAGCAAAATAAGCCAAGTACAGAGAGACAAATCTTGCATGTTCTCATTCATATGTGGGAGATAAAGATTAAAACAATTGATCTCACAGAGAGTAGAATGATGGTTACCCGCATCTAGGAAGGGTGGCATGGGGATGGTTAGTGAGTGCAAAATATAGTTATATAGTTAGATAGAACGACCAATATTTGATAGCAACAAAGTGACTATAGTTGATCGTAAGTTATGGTATACTGTAAAATGACTAAAAGAAGAGAATTAAAATGTTCCTAACACAAAGAAATGTTAAATATTTGAGGTGTGGGTACCCCAATTACCCCGATTTGATGAATGCCTATTGTATGCCTGTATAAAAGTATTATGAGCACTCTATAAATAGAGGCAACTATTATGTACCTGTGATAAATCAAAATTTGAAAAGAACATTTAAAAAAGAAAGCCTATTAGTGGTTGGCAGAGTCTGGGGGAATGAAATAATGGAGAGCACCTATCCAATGACGATTAGGTTTTCATCCGAATGCTTGGAAGTGCTCTTCCAGCAGCTGCGGTAGATGGAGGCTGCAGCTGCACACATGGAGAATATGCTGCCACGCTGAATGGTGCACATTTTAAAATGATAAAATGTTGAATTTTACCACACGAATAAAAGACACATTATAAAACAAAACAAACAAACTCCAAGGAATAGAATGTCTGGGCAATGTGGGAAATGGTAAGAGACATTGTCACTCCAGCAATATATTGACTAGTTGCTTAAAACCTGCAACAATAGTGAAGCGTTATATTTGGGATCAGAACATTTTCAGCAGTGGCTAGAGTATAGCAGTTTTTGGTTTTGTTGGGCTTTCATGTTCCTGGTCATTGGCTACAGAGAACAAGCTTTTGCTGGAATTAAAAAAAAAAAAAAATCTTCACCCACTGGTGTTTCCAGATGGTTGGCTTCATTAGCTCCACATCTGGAAGATCTGCGAAAAGAGAAAACCCACAAAATGCACCACTGTGGTGCTCTTCAAATGCTGAGCTTTGCCTCTCTCCACTTTTCAGTCTTATATTTGTTTTATGGATCATGTTCTTATTTTTTCATTTTACTTAGTGAGGGGATTAAGAGAAAGTACATCTAATCCATCTTCCCAGAGTTGGAAACAAAATAGAAGGCTTTATTAGAACAACACTGCTTGCTCATTTATGTATTTTCTATGACTGTTTCACAGTACCATGGCAGATGTTCACCAAGAGAAACAAAGATTGCATGCCCTGAAAAGCCAAAATGTTTACCCTTGTTTCCATTATAAGAAACAATTCCAGAGTTCCAGAAAGAGGAGAGGAAGAACAGTAAAGGAACAAAATTTTAAATCGCTGTAAAATTTTGCATCTTAGCATCACAAATTTATTTTTTGTGATTTCTTGTTCTAGTTTTAGAAATTAAGTGAATTCCTAGTTGGGATAAAGATGTGATTCTCAACCCCTACATATTACAAGCTCTGTAAGACAATGCTTTTTTTTTTATTTTACAAAGCATATATTTTTTAATTAAGACAAATAATAGTCTTTGATACTTTCCCCAATACATATCATTTCTAGTGTGTTTTACTTCCTTTTTTCTTACCTCATGAAGAACCAGACTTTGATATGGTATCATTTTACTTCATCTCAACATCTTCCTTTAGCGTACTTTATGGTGAAATTTCTCTCTCTCTCTCCTTTCCCAACTTGAATATTTATTGATTTTATTTTCACTCTTAAAGAATACTTTTGGTCATTACAATATTCTGGGTTCATTTTTTTCTTTCTCTCCACATTTAAAAAATGTTTTCCAACGTCTTCTGGCCTCCACAAAGTCAGATGAGTCAGATGAGAAGCCTCTGGCCATTGGAGTTGTTAGCTCCCTGGATGTAACATACTATTTTCCTCTGTCTGGTATCAACGTGTTCTTTTCCTTACTGGTTTTCTCTAGATTTACTCAGACGTACTGCAGTGTTTTTTTTTTTTTTTTTTTTTAACACTCTCAAAATTATAACAACAAGGAATACAAAAAAAATAAAAAAAAAAAACAAAAAAAAACA
>CAUYON010113742.1:0-20147 GCA_963573935.1 Arctocebus calabarensis
CCTGTAGTCCCAGCTACTAGTGAGGCTGAGGCAAGAGAATCGCTTAAGCCCAAGAGCTGGAGGTTGCTGTGAGCAGTGTGACGCCACGGCACTCTACCCAGGGCGATAAAGTGAGACTCTGTCTCTACAAAAAATAAAAAATAAATAAAAAAAAAAAAGAAAATGAATAGGATAGTGTGAGCAAAAACAAAAGATCATTTCCTTCCTATTCTTTCCCTAACATGTACCTCTCTTCTCAGTATCTGCACACCCAGGACCCAGAGAAAGGAGAGGATGGTATGGCAGCTATCCCAAGATACTTAGGAGCCATTAAAAAGTGACCAAGTGGGGTCCTATGAATCCCCAACAATAAAACAAATTTAAAAAACAATTTAAAAAGTGACAAAAAGGGGCCAGGCAAGGTGGCTCACGCCTGTAATCACAGCACTTGGGAAGCCGAGGTGGGTGGATTGCCTGAGCCCACTGGATCTTTGTGACCAGCCTGAGCAAGAGCGAGACCTCATCTTAGAAAAATGGCTGGGCGTTTTGGTGGCGCCTGTAATCCCAGCTATCTGGGAGGCTGAGGAAAGAGAATCGTTTAAGCCCAAGAGTTTGAGGTTGCTGTGAGCTATGACACCATGGCAGTCTACCCAAGGCAACAAAGTAAGACTGTCTCAAAAAAAAAAAAAAAAAAAAAGGGTCGGCTCCTGCGGCTCATTGAGTAGGGCGCCGGCCCCATGTACCAAAGGTGGCGGGTTCAAACCTGTCCTCGGCTGAACTGCAAAAACAGAAAAATAGCCGGGCAATGTGGCCGGCGCCTGTAATCCCAGCTACTTGGGAGGCTGAGGCAAGAGAATCACCTAAGCCCAGGAGTTGGAGGTTGCTGTGAGCTGTGCGACGCCACGGCATTCCACCAAGGGCGTTAAAGTGAGACTCTGTCTCTAAAAAAAAAAAAAAAAAAAAAGGCTCGGCGCCTGTGGCTCAACGGGCTAAGGCGCCAGTCATGTACATCTGAGCTGGCAGGTTCGAATCCAGCCCGGGCCTGCCAAACAACAAAAACAGCTGCAACCAAAAAAATGGCCGGGCGTTGTGGTGGGCGCCTGTAGTCCCAGCTACTTGGGAGGCAGAGGCAGGAGACTGGCTTGAGTCCAGGAATTGGAGGTTGCTGTGGGCACTCTATCGAGGGTGACAGCTTGAGGCTTAAAAAAAAAAAAAAAAGAAAGACTAAATGAATTTAACTTTCAAAATTACATGTCAGGGCGGCACCTGTGGCTCATTGAGTAGGGGGCCAGCCCCGTATACCGAAGGTGGCGGGTTCGAACCCGGCCTTGCAGAATTGCAAAACAAAACAAAATTACGTATCAGAATCACACCTTATCTCCCTAGTGTGGCCTCCCCATCTGTAACTGCTGCATTTCATTTTAGTAAGTATGCATCTTACTTGATTTTACATTACCCTTTTATCCACATTATTATTTTTTTTATTTTTTGAGACAGAGTCTCACTTTGTTGCCCCTGGTAGAGTGCTGTGGCGTCACAGTTCACAGCAACCTCAAACTCCTGAGCTTAAGCAATTCTCTTGCCTCAGCCTCCAGAGTAGCTGGAACTACAGGCACCTGCCACAATGCCTGGCTATTTTTAGAGATGAGGTCTCGATCTGGCTCAGGCTGGTCTCAAACCTGTGAGCTCAGGTAATCCACCCACCTCGGCCTCCCAGAGTGCTAGGATTACAGGCATGAGCCACTGCACCTGGCCTATCCACTTTATTTTTTATCCTAGCCAGCTGGTTTGCAGCACAAGACATTTGGAAAATACAAATGGACCTTTCTAAAGCACTCAATTTCATTGGCATTGTTCCTGACTCTCCATAAAGGATTATTCATGTTTTATTTATTTAAAATTATTTTTGAAAATTTCAAATTAATATGAGGTTATGAACAATTAGGTTACACTGTTTGCATTTGTTAGTTGTGTTCCTCACCCAGGAGGTGTGGCATATACCCTACATCGAGGTTTTAACTGTGTCAGGACTTAAAATTCTTCTGTATTTATTGTGTCAAACAAATAATCATTCTTAGTATGCTGTCTCTCCTTCTATTTTCTCAACTAAGCTCTGTAACTTTAGTTGAGCCTTGATAGCTTTCAGTTCTATGGTTTTGTTTTTATTTTATTTTATTTTTTGCAGTTTTTTTGGCCGGGGCCAGGTTTGAACCCACCACCTTCAGTATATAGGGCCAGCACCCTACTCCTTGAGCCACAGGCACCACCCTTTTTTTTTTTTTTTTTGAGATAGAATCTCACATGTAGCCCTCCCTTGGTAGAGTGCCATGGTGTCACAGCTCATAGCATCCTCAAACTCTTGGGCTTAAGTGATTCTCTTGCCTCAGCCACCCAAGTAGCTGGGACTACAGGTGCCTACCACAATGCCCTGCTACAGTTCTATGGTTTTTAAATACTTCCTTCTCAACTTTTTTGATTGATAGTTAATAGTCATACAGGTATTTCTCCTTTTTTCTTACCCAATAGCAGAATTTACCTTCACTAATTCAGGGATTGAATGTTTTGTTTTCTTGGTAACTTGGCATATACTTCAAAACCTCCACGGTGTGATTAATTTCTTCTTTCAACAGGAACTTCTAATTACAAGCCTGCCTCCTTGAGACTCCATTCAATTATTCAGTATTTGAGTGTCTAGTAAGTTCTGTGCACTGTTCTAGGTTTTAAAGACACTATAGTTAATGCACAAAAATGATAATTCTCGTTTATATTCTAGTATTCACTGGAACAGTAAAACAAATAAATAAAACATGTTTTTTGAATCAGTCTTTGAAATAGGTAAAGTAACTCAGAAGTTTTTTAAGAATTCAAAAAGTGGATACTGGGGTATGTTTACATACTGTGTCAGTACTCCATAGTCTGAACCACACCAGATTAAGCCTCCTAACTCTGCAAGCATGTGATGGACTTGATTATCTAGTAAGTTATCAGTTAGCCTTGGCCTTAGTTGTACAAGGACCAATGACTTGCCCTATAGACTGCAGGCTCTTCCCAGGAGAGAACCTGCGTTGAGACCACTTTGTTCCTCAGCAGGGAGCAACACAGTGCAAACTCCAACTCAGTGATATGGTCCTAAATATGGTCTTTGCACCACCATCACAATTACCCAGAAGACTGGGGTCGCTAGGGTCAGTGACTCATAGCTGTGATCCTATCATTTTCGCAGTCCCACTTGGGAGGATTGCTTGAGGCCAAGAGTTAAAGCCTGAGCAACAGAGCGAAACCTCCTCTCCCCATTAAAAAAACAAAAACATTAGCGGGGCTGGTGGCATATATTCCCGAGGCTGAGGCAAGGGGACCGCTTGCACATAGGAGTCTAAGCAGTGAGCTATGACACCAGTGAGTTAGACCGGGACCTTGTCTCCAAAAAAAAAAAAAAAGAGCGACCCCATAGTTACTGAATAAGACTCAGTGGGGCCTCAGAATTTGCAAGTTTAACAAGCTCCCCAAGTGACGTTGGGGGCTAAGTTATATTTGAGACTCATAAACCTATTTCGGAAATACGGCCAGATGGGGTTAGAGAACTCCAGAAACTGAGTAAAGTCGCTTAAAAAGCAAGACTAAACGTTGTGGGGGATTAGCCAAGGAAGGGCTCTTCGGGGTGTCCCTATCATTACAAAAATTGCTATTACGCCATCTCTCTCTCACACTCATGTTCCACCACCATCGTGACAACCCATTCGCAGAGCTGTTTCCGCGATGGGACTTTTATCTGGGCCAAAAGCGGCATCTGTCCTAGACTATCAGGGTTGCTACGCCAGGCCGAACCCAGGTTGCCGCTGCCAGCAGTCAAAATGGCGGTATGAGCGTCGCACGAGAACCACATGTTCTGTGCTCCGCCTCAGCCCCCTCAGGTCTTACTGGACTTTTGCAAGTCACTGGGGGACTCCTCAATGGGGGGATTGCGTGCTCCGGTGGTGATAGCACTCCCTACACCCTCACTCCTCAGCCGCAGAATACACTGGAAGAACCCAGCCTGTATACATTTCACCCAGCCTTGTAGCACACAGCCCCAGCAAACACGCGCTGGATGCAGAAGGCCGGCACTAAGGGCCTTCGCTCTACCCATTGGTGGGTGCACGCTGCGGGGCGGGCCTAGACACCCATTGGACCATGGACCTTGTCAGTCTTGGGAGATCGAGCCGGGGAGGAGGGGGCACACTCAGCCACTGGGCCCTCTCTTCTGTCAGTCAGAGCGACATCCGGCGACGGCCACGGTCTCTGCTTGTCTATTGGAGAAACTGTTCCTGGGGCGGCTGCAGCGGGCGGGCTTCCGAGTGCGGTGGAAGGAGGGGGCGGGGAGGGAAGCGGAGGTTGAGGATCTCTAGGCCGGCCGGCGGTGGCGGCGGCGAGGCCGGGACTTGGACTGAGGGCCTGCTGTGGCGGCAGCGGCGGACGCCTGGCTCAGCAGCGGGTATCGGGCACATTCCTTTCCCTGAAGGGAGGGGTGCAGCGCCGCGGGGCCGAAGCTTATGGGGTGAGGGGCGGCGGGATTGTTCTGAGGGGCAGGAGGCGGGCGCCGAGTAGGGTTCCTGTCTGGGCCCAGCCCAGGGCCTGACGGGGAACAGCCGCGCGCAGGTCCGAGAGGAAAGCTGGCTCGGGGTGGGATGGACTGGGCAGGGTTGAGGGCATAGGAAGGCGTGGTATGAGGCCCGGATTTAGGATGGGGTGGGGCCATAAGGACGGAGGGCGGGGTGGGGTTTACTTGTAAGGGTGGGTCAAGGCCGGGAAGTAGCACTTGTTCGCTCGCCGCCCCAGGAGGCGAGAAGCGGAGGCGCGGAGAGTGGGCATGGCGACCTGGTCCCAGCCGGACTCGGGTACCTCGGGGCAGGGTGGGACCGTGCTAAGGCCAGGGCCATTTGGCTCTAAGTCGATCTTTAAGGGACTTTGTACGGTTTCTCGAACTTAATTGGCCTTTGGGAGATTTTAGTGATAAATTGAGTGAGATGGGAGAGTAGCATTAAGCAGGAATTTGGGGTTGCAATTGTGTTTACTCTAACCAAATGAAGGTGTGTGTGCGTATGTGTAGATCCCTTTAAGGGGAAGATCTTTAGAATGAAGTTGGTAGATGGGTCACAACAGTGAAAGTGGTTGGTTTATCAGATTAATAAAAGCTCAAAAGTAAAGATCAGAAACTGAAAGGCAGATTGACCCCCTCCCCACTTGGCAGTCTGTGTTGAGAATTTGGCCATATCCTGCTTTGTCTCAGGTCATATGAATGAAAATAAAACCTGCCTATGCAAATTCTGGACAGAATAGTCCTGTGAAGGCCTCCACCATCCTTCTCCTTTTTTCTTTTTTTCTTTTAATGTAAGTATGATAGGAGAGGGAAATCAAAACCGGGAAAAGAAAATGTATTATCTTTTGTGTGAAGTGGTGGCTTGAACATTGTCCTTAGGTCCTTTCACACCCATTAATAATCTCCTTTCCCTTTCACACTGGAAGGGACAGTGTGTGGGTAGTTTTCTCCTGAGAGTTGGGAAACCAACTTTAAAATGGGAAATGAACATCTCATGTTAAATACAGAAGGTGGATGTTGTGCCTGCATTAGGGAAAGGGCTGGTAAATCAAACAGTATAAAATATTTTGGATGCCCTGGGCATTGTCTGCTGATCCAAAGCAAACTACCTTTTAGGGTAGTGCAGCTCTCATGTCCAGTAACTGAGTTCCTTTGTGATCAATACCTTCCTTTAATAGTTGTTGTTCAGTCTATAACAAGTTGTTTTGGTTTTTCTGAGAGAGTTTTTTTTTTTGTTTTCCTATAAAAGTGGTCTGTTAATGTGTTTTGTATCTTCTGTGAAGGTTTTCCTACCCTAAACATGGTGTGAAAAGTGTGGAATCTCATCCTTTTGCTCTTGTGATTCCCATTTCAGGTTTCTCTGGAAACCCCCCTGGTAAGTGTGGAGGAGGCGGGACACTCTGACCCAAGACAAAAGGCCTGTAGCTTCAGCCAAAGAAAATAAACCTTAGGAGGGAGGAGGAAAAAAAAAAATCATCAGCTGTTCCTGAGAACAGCCTGCAGAGGAATCTACAGAGAGGACAACTAATGTGAGTGAGGAAGTGACTGTATGTGGACTGTGGAGACAGTAAGTCACGTGGGCCCCAGGGCCTGGACTGGGTTAGGAACAGTTGTGCTTTGAGAAGTAAGGTGTCAAGAAGGGAAAAGTGAATGTGGTCTGGAGAGTGGCCTTGGCTCCACAGGGTGTGCTTTCCTCTGGGGCCATCAGGGAGCTCAGTCCCTGCATTCTTTCAGGGTGGGGTACAAGGTTGCACTGAGGAGGGTAGCCTGCTGGCTGAAGCGGCAGAGCAGTGGCCTTGATTTGTCTTTTGGAAGATTTTAAAACCAAAAAGCATAAACATTCTGGTCCTTCAGCAATGCTTTCTCTGAAGAAATACTTAACGGAAGGACTTCTCCAGTTCACCATTCTGCTGAGTCTGATTGGGGTGCGGGTGGACGTGGATACTTACCTGACCTCACAGCTTCCCCCACTCCGGGAGATCATCCTGGGGCCCAGTTCTGCCTATACTCAGACCCAGTTCCACAACCTGAGGAATACGTTGGATGGCTATGGTATCCACCCCAAGAGCATAGACCTGGACAATTACTTCACTGCCCGGCGGCTCCTCAGTCAGGTGAGGGCCCTGGACAGGTTCCAGGTGCCAACCACTGAGGTAAATGCCTGGCTGGTTCACCGGGACCCGGACGGGTCTGTCTCTGGCAGCCAGCCCAGCTCAGGCCTCACCCTCGAGAGTTCCAGTGGCCTCCAAGATGTGACAGCCCCAGACAACGGGGTGCGAGAAAGTGAGACGGAGCAGGGATTCAGTGAAGATTTGGAGGATTTGGGGGCTGTAGCCCCTCCAGTCAGTGGAGACTTAACCAAAGAGGTTAGTGGCCCTGTGGTGGGTGTGTGGGTGGAGCCTGGGGATGGAGTGGAGTGGGGTGGGCAGGTCCCGAAGGACTGTGCACTAAGCCTTATAAAGAGCCAGATAGATTCTGGGGTGTCTTGGGCACCATTCCTAGATAGTAATGGGCTGAATTATCAGAGTTTAATACTGGGGCCTGGGAGCATTTCCCTGTGTTGAACCATTGATCCACCTCTGAATGTACCGTCAGGGCAATGGGAGGTTTCTAGCACATGCCAGAGTGTTTACTGCTTGGATTTCAACATGACTGCTGGAGGCCTTGGATGGGGGAGCGGGTCATGTTGTGATAGGCTTGGATGTGGTGTATATGTGTTGCTAAGACACAAATACTTTGTGGACTCTTGGAGTTCTTCTTTGTGGTCAGTCCTGTTACTGTTACAAGGTCTTGATAATTCAGCTTTCCTGGGCCTGAGCCAAAGGGTAGATTTGAATAGTTATTCTTGGCCAGGAGAGGGTCAAGGCTCCCATTCTTTGCTTAAGGCCCACTACTGGGAGTAGGGAAGAGAGGGCTGGGAGCTAGAAGAGAAACTGTATTCTACTGCCCTATTCAACTTGCTTTGAGTTGTCAGAAGAGATCTTCAGCTCCTATCCCGTGGCTGACATATAACAGTTCTGGGCAGAAAGCAGTGCACTTCTTTGCGTTTATGCAAAGGCTGCTGCTGCCCCTACCCCACAAGATGATAAGCCTCCTTTGAACTCTGGGTTTGTTTGGCTCTGGCTGGCCACATAGCCTTAAAGAGCTGGGGAGAAGGCCCACTGCACTCCTCTGGCCATTAGGAAAGGAGAAGACCGATTGTGCTGGGCTGGGTTTTCCAAGGAGAGGATGTGAAGTTTTATAGATGTTGCAGAGCTTGGCTCTTTCTCCCCACAATTCAAACCACATTTTGCCTTCCTGCTTACATTGTATCCTGTTTCTAAGCTCATTTCTCTGAATATGACTGTCAAAGTATATGGCTTGTTATAGGCCAGTGGTCCTCAACTGGGGATGATTTTGCACCCCACCCCACCCCAGGGAACAAGCGGCAACATCTTCAGAAAGTTTTGAGTTGTTTCAAATGAGGAGAAAGTGCTACTTGTGTTTAGTGGATAGAGGCCAGGGGTGCTGTTTAACATCCTACACAGTTCAGGACAACCCCCAGACAAATTTTTATCTGACACCACTTGTCAGTAGTGCAGAGGTTGAGAAACCCTGCTCTGTGCCCGGGCTGGCTCATGCTGGATCTACTTTGGGAGGGACTAGGACTATCTGAGCATGATAGCCAGGAAAATTTCTTACCTTTCAGGGCCTCTTAGGTCTTAGCTTTTTGCCGAGCCACTTGGAACTTCACCTCTCTTCTGCTTCCTCTTCCCATTCCCTTCAATGGGCTACAGTCTTGCACAGTGTCCTGAAGAAGTGTGCCTCACAGCCTCTGCTTCCATGCCCCTGCCCCAGGCCAGCTCCTCCAGAGCTGGGGGAACTGGGTTTGCTCTGGGGAACCCTGGAGCAAATGGAGGGATAACTCCACTTCTTTTTATGCCGGGTACTCTTTCAGGAAGAGATGGGATGTTTCAGTGGTAACTGAGTGCATTGGGGAGGAATGGGTTGAAACTTTGACCTTGCTTTTCTGTTTCTTGGCCCTCATGAAGCTTGTGCTTTCTCTGACCTCTGGCCTTCATTGCTCCTTGGAAGGTGGGGTGGGTTAGCATCAGGGGCCCAGGCTGGGCATGGGGGAAGGGAGGATTGTTATGTGTCTAGAACAACATTTCCTCAGCAACTCAGGGATAAAAATACCCAGGTCCAGAGCATGTGACAGGCATTGCTGGAGCCGGTATTATCCCTGGGGTAGAGGTGCTCCCTGCTGCCAGGCTTGTCCAATGGACAGCCATAGGCTAGGCCCTTGTCAGGGATAGGATTCCCCTTGAGGTTGGCATTATGCCCAGAGCAGGGGGTTGGCCTGTTTACAGCTCTTTCCAGGCTAGGAGCAGGCTGTGACCAGAGAGAACATACTGTCTCTCTGACCTGACCTTAGGCTTCAGGGGAGCTGAGAAGGGAGCTAAATTTCTCCCTTGAGAAGCCAGTACAGGGAGTCTTGAATTGTCATACTGATGCTGTTGGGGGTTTCTTTCCTGGTTGGAGAGATGTGGTCCAGGGGTCAGGCAGAGAATGTTCTTGAACCAAGCTGGGATGAAAAGAGTGGGGGATATATTTGTGCCATTGCAGAGCACCTGCCTCCCTTAGTGCAGAGCTTCAGAGTTGTCTTCTCATGCTTGGGGCTAGGCCTGGCTGCTGTGACATTGCCGCTCTTGTGCAAAAGGCGTTCCCATTTCCTCTAGTCTGGCCTGTTTTAGGGTTACAAAACCTCTGGTTTATGGTAGCACTGGATGCCTTGGGTTTCAGACTAGTCTGGCTTGTGATCCCTGGCCTTGAGGACTGGCCACAGCCTTTTCTTGAGGAACGAGAAAACTTCCACTTCCAGCAAAGAATTTAGATTGGAAGAAGCTGCAGGAGGAGTGTCTGCCCAGTCCTGAGTGGGCTGGATGAGCAAGATGCGCCAGGAGGGAGGAGAGTGGCACCCCTTCCCCCAGGGCGCTTTCACTGCGCCACCCCAGCTGACAGACTGGGCTGGGTGGGGCTGCCCGCCCCTGGGTGCATCTCCTCAAGGAGACGGAGGCGGCCCAGGGATGGGCTGGTTCCTTGCGGCAGCTTCTCCAGCTGCCCTGGTGCAGAGATTGGTTCCCGTCTGCAGCTAGGTAACAGGCGGTGGGAGGGGATTGGCTCCTTCCGCATCTCCAGCGGAGACTTGGGGGAGGAGATTGGCTCTCGGCGCAGCCTAGGTAACGACAGTGGGAGGGGATTGGCTCTTTCCGCAGCCCAGCTGCTGACCTGGGGGAGGGGATTGGCTCTCTGCAGCCTCAGCAGTGACCTGCGGGGTGGGAGGGGGAGGGGATTGGCTCCTTGCTGCAGCCTAGGTAACAAGTTTGGGGGGCGTGGGGAGGGGGAGAGAGGGAGGAGCGGGAGGATAGGCCCAGGAGGGAGCTTGCTTTCCTCTGCAGCTTGAGCACAGAGCATGGGGTGGGAGTCCCATCTCACTGCAGCCTCTGCGGTGAGCTCAGGGTGGGGGCTGCTGGGCGCCTGAGTGGAACTGGGGTTGTGAGGTGGGAGGGGGCTGCTCAAGGATGGAGGAAGGGGGCTGGGCTGGGCCGCCCAGGCAGCAGCACGGGCGGGGCACCCTCCTCGGGCCCCTTGGAGCTAGCAAGGGGCCACCCTTCCAGCCTGGTGTGCTCCCTGCAAGCCACGAGCTCCTTGCAGCCCCCTGTCCGGCTTCCCGTTGCCGGCTGCCCTGGGGCTCGTCTCGCAGACCATGACCCGCCTGGACCGCAGCTCTCACAGTGGTGGGGGCCATGCCAAAGGCAGCCGGCCCCTTAACTCTTTGCTGGCTGGTCACCAGGTGGCCCAGCCCCCTTCTGCTCCTGGGTCCAGGGCTTCTGTTCAGGTTGGTGTATGTGCGGGATACTAAAGGGAGTAGTACATCTGGGAGGTCTTACAATTGGGAGGGTTATAGTGGGAAAGGGTTGGGAAGTTGGGTCTGATCTAAGGATACTGCTTTCTGGCAAGTGCTTTTTAACCCTGAATGGAAGGCAACACTTTAGGGTTTCTTCAGATTTAGGAAGGGCTCAGTCACAGGGGGTGGCTTGTATATAGGAAACCCAGATGGCTCTATTTATTGGGGTTCTATGCTACTGGCAATGGGGGTGGCAGTTGGTGCAGGAATGTTCAGAAGCCACCAGGAAAGAGCAGGAGGGAGGCATTTTGATGCCCAGGGTGGCAGTCGGAGCTGAGCAGTGATGGGGGCTGTGTCCTTGAATAGGCTGGCCGATGGGGAATTGGTGAGTCTTGGGGTGTGGTAAGGAAGAGACATAGTGGGGCTGGTCTGGGCAGTGGTGGGATGTCTAGGGGGGGTCACCTGACTACCTCTGTCTCCCCTGGGGTGGAGGCAGCTTGCCAGGATTAGCTGAGAGTGGGAATTCTGGCAGGGGTGGATCCTGAGGTGAGCCTGAGCTTTAGTTGTGGATATTCAGCCTTACTCCTGCTGTCAGCTGGGGAAGGGGGAATGGCCCTGGGAAGGGCTGAAGACAGCCTGTCCATTGTCATTGGTTGCATCAGGTGGTTGGAAATGCAGGGATTTTCCTCTTTAGCCCACCCCACCCCTTTATGCAAATGAAATGGCACCACAGGCTGATGCAAGCTTGGCCACTGCTAAGCAATTCTGTCTGACACTTTGTCTTTGCTTTACCTGGCCAGCTTTCTACTAACCAAGTTTTAACGGGTTCCCATTCCCCTAACAAGAGGTGTCTTCTGATTGCCCAACCTTGTAAGAGTGAGGCAGCCCTGCCTTGTAACCTGGGTGTGTCTCTAGTCAGGTGCCTAAGCCTTTAGACCTTTATGGTGATAGCTGTGCTAATGGATTTTGCTAGTGGCTCTTTTTAGGGGAAGGAGTAGTATCTGAAAATGGATGAATGGAGGCTTGCCGGTGCAGAGGGCAGGAAGTGAAGGCTGGCAGGGTGCAGGGCTGGGAGGGGCTTTCCCAGGACTAACTGGAGTAACACTAGGAGGGACTTCGAAGGACAGGACAGGGAGGGTCCGTGGGACCCAAAAGCTAAAATCATGGTGATCTGTCTTTCAGGACATAGATCTGATTGACATCCTTTGGCGACAGGATATTGACCTGGGGGCTGGGCGTGAGGTTTTTGACTATAGTCATCGCCAAAAGGAGCAAGATGTGGATAAGGAGCTGCGAGATGGAAGTGAGCAGGAAACCTGGGCTGGCGAGGGAGGCGAAGCTCTGGCACGAAATCTGCTAGTGGATGGAGAGACCGGGGAGAGCTTCCCTGCACAGGTACCACTACCTCCGCCTGCTGGGCTCTTCTCTCCCTACTCCCCTGAAACTCACAGGCTACAGTTCTTCCAGAAATTTCCCTTAAGACAGGTTGTGTATGGGGTAGACTTAAATTTCTATTTTGGGTTAGGGTTTATAAGTCACAGCAGCTGAGCTGAGGAGGGGGAGTGGATGAGCAGCAGTTGCAGAAGGCCTTGGCAACAGACAACACAAAGGAGGAAAAGCATCTAGCATCTTCCTCCTTGCTTCAGGACTCTTCCACTCTCCCTTTTGTTGTCCCTGGGAGTTTGGGATTTGGGGAATGGGAGGGAGACTGCAGAACTGGAGTCATGCTGGGGAAGAGGCTTCAGCCCCAGGCACTCAAAGTTCCGGTCAGTCAGACTTACAGTTGCTGTTGCCACAGGTGCCTGGTGGGGAGGACCAGACGGCCCTGTCCCTGGAAGAGTGCCTTAGGCTGCTGGAGGCCACCTGCCCCTTTGGGGAGAATGCTGAGGTGAGCAGGACTCCAGGGAGAGCCCACCGAGTCAGCAGGGCAGCCTGCACCTGGTGTGTCCCTCCAAGGCTGAGGGGCCAACTCTTGGTTCTGGCCTTGTCCTGGCTGCTGGGGGTAAATGCGAGGAAGAAAGAAACAGAAGCAGACTCCAGGTAGTCATCTCTGGGAGAAAAGCACAAGGTGGTCTTTCTTTCTCCCCTGTTATAAAGCCTCTGTGTTTTGCCCTAGTTTCCAGCAGACATTTCCAGCATAACAGAAGCAGTGCCTAGTGAGAGTGAGCCCCCAGTTCTTCAAAACAACCTCTTGTCTCCTCTCCTGACGGGGACAGAATCACCATTTGATTTGGAACAACAGTGGCAAGATCTCATGTCCATCATGGAAATGCAGGTAGGATTGTCAAGATGGAGTACAAACCTCTCAGAATTTGTATATGTCGTTGCTTCTTCTGGAGGGAGGAAGAGGAGTCATACTTTCTCTGGGCCATAGGAAAGTGGGAACACTGAGAAGTAACCTGTCTAGGTGTCTCCTTGGGGTAGTGGGGAGTGGAGACAGGGATAGGGGTCTGGATTCAATGAAACCTAAGACTGAGCCTACCAGGACCTGCTTCCTAGGCAGATAGTCACTTGTCTGGGTACTTCCAAGTTTCCCAGTTAATGATAGCTTGCCTAGTGCTTTACAGCTATAGTTGTCTCACTTGGCCCTCACAATCATCTGGTCAGCCCTTTATTATTTCAAAGGTGAGGAAACTGAAGCTCAGAGGGATTAAGTGAAGTCCCTGTGGTCACACAGCAAGTGGCGTAGGTAGGTTTTCTTTTCTTTCTTTTTTTTTTTTTTTTTTGCAGTTTTTGGCCAGGGCCAGGTTTGAACCCACCACCTCCACTGTATGGGGCTGGCGCCCTACTCCTTAAGCCACAGGCGCCCCCAGTAGGTTTTCTGATTCACTGATTTTTCACTAAAGAGGTAGTGTAAGTGTTTTCTTCCTCTCCAAGACTGTGGTTCTCAACCACTTTCGCAACCCACAGGAACTGTATTAAAGGGCTGCGGCATTAGGAAGGTTGAGAATCACTGCTCTAAGATGTGGGAGTCTGGCCAAACATGACCAGGAACTGGTCAGTCCTGCACTGGGGTGGAGCCCACATGAAGGAACCCTTCTCTGCCAGGCCTGATGGGCCAAGCGGGGCCAGGAGGTGACATTGTGGCTTTTGGTTTCCAGTCTCTGTCCTTTATACCCATGCAGCTGTCCATGCTTCTGATGGGTGCCTACAGTATGTGAGCTCCAGGGGAGGGGGTCTGCTCCTAGTGAAGAGTGGTGTTCTTCTCCCCTCCCAGGCCATGGAAGTGAACACGTCAGCAAGTGAAATCCTTTACAGTACCCCTCCTGGAGACCCACTGAGCACCAACTACAGCCTTGCCCCCAACACTCCCATCAATCAGAATGTCAGCCTGCATCAGGCTTCCCTGGGGGGCTGCAGCCAGGACTTCTCACTCTTCAGCCCCGAAGTGGAAAGCCTGCCTGTGGCTGGCAGCTCCACACTGCTCCCACTGGTCCCCAGCAATTCCACCAGCCTCAATTCCACCTTTGGCTCCACCAACCTGGGAGGATTCTTCTTTCCACCCCAGCTCAATGGCACAGCCAATGACACAGCAGGCCCAGAGCTGCCTGACCCACTGGGGGGTCTGTTAGATGAAGCCATGCTGGATGAGATCAGCCTAATGGACCTGGCCATCGAAGAAGGCTTTAACCCTGTGCAGGCCTCGCAGCTCGAGGAGGAGTTTGACTCAGACTCAGGCCTCTCCTTGGACTCCAGCCATAGCCCCTCCTCCCTGAGCAGTTCTGAAGGTAGCTCTTCCTCTTCCTCTTCTTCCGCTTCCTCTGCTTCTTCCTCTGCCTCTTCCTCCTTTTCTGAGGAAGGTGCTGTTGGCTACAGCTCTGACTCTGAGACCCTGGATCTGGAAGAGGCCGAGGGTGCTGTGGGCTACCAACCTGAGTATTCCAAGTTCTGTCGCATGAGCTACCAGGATCCGTCACAGCTTTCCTGCCTGCCCTACTTGGAGCACGTGGGCCACAACCACACATACAACATGGCGCCCAGCGCCCTTGACGCTGCTGACCTGCCGCCGCCCAGCGCCCTCAAGAAGGGTAGCAAGGAGAAGCAGGCCGACTTCCTGGACAAGCAGATGAGCCGGGATGAGCACCGAGCCCGAGCCATGAAGATCCCCTTCACCAATGACAAAATCATCAACCTTCCTGTGGAGGAGTTCAACGAGCTGCTGTCCAAATACCAGCTGAGCGAGGCCCAGCTAAGCCTCATCCGGGACATCCGGCGCCGGGGCAAGAACAAGATGGCGGCGCAGAACTGCCGCAAGCGAAAGTTGGACACCATCCTGAACCTGGAGCGCGATGTGGAAGACCTGCAGCGTGATAAAGCCCGGCTGCTGCGGGAGAAGGTGGAGTTCCTGCGGTCTCTGCGGCAGATGAAGCAGAAGGTCCAGAGTCTGTACCAGGAGGTGTTTGGGCGACTGCGGGATGAAAATGGACGACCCTATTCGCCCAGCCAGTATGCACTCCAGTACGCTGGGGATGGCAGTGTCCTCCTTATCCCACGCACGATGGCTGACCAACAGGCCCGGCGGCAGGAGAGGAAGCCAAAGGACCGGAGAAAGTGAGCCTGGGGAGGAAGGGGGGTTGACGTTCACCAAGACTGAAACTGGAGAAGGGCTGGGCCTGGACCTGGACCTACAGGGGGACTTTAATGCCTTCTTACCCAATATATCTTCTCAGATGGGATGACTGCCGGTCAGTGTACAGGAAGAGGCAGGCGCAGGCGCTGTCTGGCTCCACCTCCCCCGCTGGGGAGGGGTGGAAGAGGTCAGACCATTTGGTGGACAGGGTCCTCACCCTACCCTTTTTCCTGTGAGGCAAGGGTGGTGCTGGCATTGCTGGAGGTAGTAAAGCTATGCAGAGCGAAGGGAAAAGGGGACCTGTGAGAGGAGAGGAAAGTAGAGAAAGTCGCATTCCAGGAAGGAAGGAAGAAAAAGAAGAAAGGAAAGAAACCCCCAAAAAAATCAAAGCAGGAAGAAAATCAAAGGGAAAGTTAGGTTGCTTTGGCCAGGATTCCAGGCAGGTTTGAATGACTCCGATGGGTCTAGGTTACTGGTGTGATAAACCCCATTTCACCCCGGGGGCGGGGGGGGGGCACAGACACAGGGATGGGGTTGGGGTGGGGCTTGTTAACTTTCTGCTCCTTGCACTTTGGCATCCTCGAAGGGGAGCTGTTGGATATTGTTGCCTGTAATGTTTCAATCTAATGGGAACCACTGGGACTCCCCACTGGCTTGGAGGTTTAGGGTGAAAGTAGAGAGTGAACAGGAAGGGGTCACGAATCACCATGCTGCAGCAGCCCCAACATTACGCATGTCACTCACTGCCTTGCCACTGCCATCTCCCTCTCTGCTCCAGCCATCTCTGATCTGAGGCTCCCACTGTCTCCATCAAAGCCTGCATGTGAATGCTGTCCTCTTCCTGTCATTCTGTGTCTTTGTCCCATCCTGTAACCCTTCACCTCTCTCAGCTGCCTGTAGCTCTTCTGCAGCTGGGCACAGTGCTGGTGCTGGCAGTGCTCCGGGTACCCGGCTCAGCCTTCCTCTGGGAATTTCTGAGGCAGGGGGATGGTGTGGAGGGAGCAACCAGTGCACCAACCTCCAGGCAGTATTCAGCACAACACTGGGGAGTGACCCTTCCCTCAGGCCTCTGCCTACCAACAACTGAGCAAATCACTGGGAAAACACAAAAACTCTAAAACCCAGCAACTACACAAAAAACCCTAGTCCACTTAGAATTTCTTGCGCTTTGATTTTTTTAGGGCTTGTGCCCTATTTCACTTATAGGGTCTAGAATGCTTGTATTGAGTAAAAAGGAGATGCCCCAATATTCAAAGCTGCTAAATGTTCTCTTTGCCATAAAGACTCCGTGTAACTGTGTGAACACTTGGGATTTTTCTCCTCTGTCCTGAGGTCTCCATCTTTCTTTTTTAGGGTTCTAGGAGAATGGGAGGCATATGTAATGGGGGCTGAGAGCATCCTCCCCTACGAGCTTTGGGCCTCAGGCAGCTTCTCCACAGCCTCAGCTTACCACAGGCTCCTGGAGGACTGCCTGGGGGAGGCAGAGATGGGGAGCCAAAGTAGCAGATGGTTTCAAGACCACAGTGTCTTTATTTTTAACTGCCACTGCTGCCCCAGCTCTGCCAGGCTCTGAAGTACTGCCCTAGACTAGCAGGAGTGAGGTGGGGGAGAGAAGCAGTGATTCCTCCTGCATGGGGGGAAAAGAGTTCCTAACTGAACAATAGGAGTAGAAGGTGTGAGCCTGGGAGTGCTTTTATAAATTATTTTCCTTCTAGATTTTATTTTTAATTTATCTTTGTGACCTGGCAGGGAGAGGAGAGAAGGAAAGAGATGCTGTTGAGCACATGACAAAATAAAATAAAATAAAATGGATGATTCATTCTCAAGTGCAGTTTTTACCCACTTTGAATTTAAATTAAGAGTAAAGGAAACAGGCCCCATGTGGGGAGAACTGGCCATTGTGTGGCTGAGGCAGAGCACACTTGGGAAGGTGGGTGGGGAGCTGGGGAGGTTGACATTGGAGAATCTAAAAAGACAGAAAATGCTATATTGAACCTTCTAGGCAGGTGTTACATACTTGAGAGCAGTTGTTCCCAATTTTCCTAATGCTGCGACCCTTTTAATACAGTTCCTCATGTTGTGGGGACCCCCAACCATAAGATTATTTTTGTTGCTACTTCATAACTGTAATTTTGCTACTGTTATGAATCGTAATATAAATATCTGATATGCAGGATGTATTTAGGTGACCCCTGTGAAAGGGTCATTTGATCCCCAAAGGGGTCGCGACCTACAGGTTGAGAACTGCTGCTTTAGAGGGTTTGCCAGCTGAATCCTCAGAGGAAGGATTCAGAACTCTTTTGGCCTCCCACCTCTTAACAATTAGGATAGGTGTAACCTGGCCCAGCTCCTTAACCTATCCACCTGCTACAAACCATGTTCAAGCTTAGTTGTGCTGTTATTTCTCCAGTAGTAGCTCCATCTGCCAAAGAGGTGCAGTGTATTGAAGTGTAGTCATGCATTGAAAACCTGAGAAATCAATGGGACCAACATAATGGCAAGCACTACAGCATGACCAAGAGCAGGAACAGAACAGGAAGCCAGGCCCAGGCCTTAAGACATTGGAAAACCTCTCCAGCTAAGGTGACTAGAATCTCTTCTTCCTCGAAAACTTTGCTCTGATACTCAGCTTGTGGTGAGCTGTAATGCCTTAGGGTACTTGGGGTAAATGCTAGAACTCTCACATGCCCAGCTTAGGAGGGGTGCTTAGTAAATGCCTGAGGAATGAACATACATTCACATGGCAGTCTCCTGATAGTTTATTGACAAGGTTGAGGAGAAGTTGCAATCCTCATAATGGTGTGATCTTGACCTGGGTACCATTCTGTAACCTGGCTTAGTTCAGAACGAAGCTACTAAAGTCCTAAGGGGTGAAGTAGAAGTCTAAGAATAGCACATTTACAAGAGCTTTACCCCTGGCTCTCCCCATCTTTAGTTGGAAATAGTGGGTCATATCAAACAACTCTCTGATTAGGAATTGACTAATGTCTGTAAACTGGCTAAAACCAAGATTCTTAAAGGAAAACACTAAAAATTAAATTTGAGAGGCATTAATTCATGCCAATAATTTTTAAAATACAAATTATATATAGAAGAGTAAACTGCAATAAGTTAAAATTCATTTATTTAATGTTTTTTGTAGCGTTTCTAGAAATGCATGTGTATAGTCACGTGTTGCTTAACATTCTAAGAAGCAGTTTTGTCAGGCAGCTTTGTTGTGTGAACATAGAGTATACTTAACACAAACCTAGATGGCACAGCTAGGCTATGTGGTATTAGCCTGTTGCTCCCAGGGTACAAATCTGCACAACATGTTACTGTACTGAGACTGGCAACTGGAACACAATGGCATTTGTGTATTTAAGCATATCTAAGTGTAGAAAGGAACAGTCAAAATACCTTATTGTGATCTTTTGGATCTACCATCATATGTGGATTGTCATTAACAAAATGGTACGTGGCACATGCAGTCATATATGTATTTTTGTTCAGTAGACAATCAGGCCATAATTTGTTCAACTTTTTTTTGAGAGAGTTTCACTATGTTGCCCTTGGTAGAGTGCCATGGCATGGCATCACAGCTCACAGCAATTCAAACACTTGGGCTCAAGCTATGCTCTTGCCTCAGCCTCCCAAGTAACTGGGACCACAGGTGCCCACCACAACGCCTGGCCATTTTTTTTTCTTTTTGTTTTTTTTGTTCATTTGTCGTTTAGCAGGCCCGGACAGAGCTTGAACCTGCCACCTTCTGTGTACGTGGCTGGTGCCCTACTCACTGAGCTACGGGTGCTGCGCCTGCAACTTTTTTTTTTTTTACTTGAAAGATTTATAGAGATTTGAAAAATTCTTCTTTATCCCTTTGTGTTATCCCTATTCTAAATCAGTGTGTTTTTTTCTTTTTTGCAATTTTGGCCGAGGCCAGGCTTGAACCCGCCACCCTCGGTATATGGGGCTGGTGCCCTACTTCTTGAACCACAGGCACTGCCCAGTGTGTTTTTAACAACCCCCCCCAACAGATGTAGTTTTGTCTGGGATCATGCTGATTAGCTTGGGGCATGGGGCCAAGTTGGTCAGCGCAGCTGTGGGGCTGACCTTTTTTTCTGCTGGCAGGTAGAATGGGTGTTCTAGCCTCCAGACTTTTTGTGGCAGGGAGAAGATACAGGTTGCAGGAGAGCTGCTACCGCTAACCCATCCATCTGACAGGAAATGAGAAGAGGTCCTGGGCCAAGGCAGGGAGATGAGCAGACCTTAGGTTTAACTGAGGACCAAACTCTCAAGGAGGTGACCTGCTCCTTGAGTGGGCCAAGGAGTTTGCTTTCTTTTGACTTTGGTAGTCCTAGGCTTCATTCAAACTGATTTTTCCACATATCTTCTTACTCACGTAAGGAAATGGAACAGACTAGTGTTTCAACCACTGCCCTGTGTGATCCCACCAGCTGGGGCTATCTCATTATCAATACAGATAGATTATATATATAAAAGTGCCTTGCATAAAAAATAACATCCCTCCAGCTACTTGGGAGGCTGAGGCAAGATAATCGCCTAAGCCCGGGAGTTGGAGGTTGCTGTGAGCTGTGTGACACCACAGCACTCTACCGAGGGCAATAAAATGAGACTCTGTCTCTACAAAAAAAAAAAAAAAACATAGTTCAGGGCACTCCATACTGATAAACAAGTGGACTGCAAGAAGTCTGTCTTCAGAGTGATTCTATATACAAACACAGGTACTAGACAAGTGTTTGCCAGTGCTTGTCATAAGTAGTTATACCTTATTTTCCCATCACTAATCCATCTGGTCATAAGGATCCATGAACCTTTACTTTGTCATTCTGTCAACAGATTAAGAACAATTACCCGTTTTTTCATATTTACTTGGTTCTCACAGAAGTCAAATCATCTTCTAGTTCTGAACTTTAGAGAATGAGCATTTGGGGACCTTGGGGATACATGTGAAACTTAACAATAGGAGTTGTAAGTAAATCCTTGCTGTCCAGATCTTTTTTTTTTTTTTTTTTGTAGAGACAGAGTCTCACTTTATCGCCCTGGGTAGAGTGCCGTGGCGTCACACTGCTCACAGCAACCTCCAGCTCTTGGGCTTAAGCGATTCTCTTGCCTCAGCCTCCCTAGTAGCTGGG
>CAUYON010113744.1:0-35891 GCA_963573935.1 Arctocebus calabarensis
TACATTAGTTCAATCATGGGGTACAGTGTGCGGGCTTCACATGCACTCTGAGATATTTTTATCAACCTGATTGACATAAGATTAATGAGATTTTCTCATTTACTATGTGAAAACATTGTTGATCCGTATTTAGAAGTTTTCTCCTGACCCTTCAAATATGTACCACACATGTGATCTCACCCTTTGTCCTATCTCCCCCTACCTTCTCCCTCCCCTTCCCTCCCTCTCCCCTTTCCCCGTCTTTCTGTGCAATAAATGGGTTGTAGCCACTTTCTTCAATTGTGATTTCTTATCCCTCAGATCTTGCTTACCATTTTATGTATTTCTCTTTGATGCTATTTGTCATGTTCACTCATGTTTTATTATGATTATACATTAAATTTTCTGTTTGTATTTTAGACTTGAAGACAAGTTTATGTCTTATTTACTTTGGAACACTAATTGTATTGAATCCTACAGTATATATACAGTATGTTTTCAATACGTATTTGTTAAATGAATTAGAATGTTTCCATGATAACTAAATTCTTATGATCAAACCGTCCTTCAAAGTGAATTTTATGAGATCCATCCACATAATAAAATTGTATGGTAATCAAATATCAAATGAGTTACAGCTATAGATATGCTATAATAGAAAATTTCAGTAAATTTTAAAATGTTTTAAAGACAATTTTAACTTCCTTATTTGTTTTCATTTTAAAACTAGATATAAAGTCTTACGGGGGAAATTGTAACAAAATTGCAAATTTATGGCTGGGTAATGTATTTTGTGGTATATTATTTCTTTTGTTAACTTATTTTTATATTACTTTTTTTTAAACCCATGTTGCCATTATTATTGTTTTGGCGAAGTCTTTTTTGTACAGGAGAAATTTCTGAAAATCACACATTTTACAGAAAAAATTAATTTTCTAATTAAATAATAAGTGAACCTTTTAAAATCAATATTGGGCTGAAAGGTGGAAACTTAATGATTATATTCAATGAGAGAAGAGAAGTATGATCCCACAAGAGCTAAACACAGATTTTACAGGGAGTGGGAAGTAAGTTATAACCCACCTATTTTCTTTGTGTAATTTTCTATAGTTATAACTTAGACTTACAGTCTATTCAGTGTGGCATAAATTATTCCGTGTTAACAAATTACCCAAAAATCTCAGTGGTTTACACAAACTACAGTTGTTTCTCACTCATGCTACATGTTCGGTATAGGTATGTCCCATTTTCTTCACTATCTTTACTTTTTAAAAATTTAATATGTCAAAAGACAAGACCACTACTCAATATTTGGAAAAAAACCCTGAAGGCTGAATTTCTTGTTTATTTAAGTGAGGGAAAGCTAGGTGGCATATACTCTTTAAGAAAAGCAGGGATGGACACTTTTGGGCTTTGGGGAAGGGTAGGTTTGGGGGCTGTCTGACTTACAGGACAGAAGTGTTTTCCACACCGCTGCAGAAACATGGTACTAGAGTGAGATGTTGGCTGAGTCATTGACATTCAGTGAATATTTCTTTTGTGAGTTTATTCTTAACTGGATAACATTTAGAAGTGAAAGACAGTCCTTGATTGGCTGATATTCTGGAGACGATTTGGGTGATTATTATTACCATACCTATAGACCTATCATTGATCGAATAGCTTTAAGGAGTTTGAGTGTTTACTTTATAGTATGGTTGCCAGTCTTTTCTAGTAGTGTGGAAACTTTTGCTATTTCATTTCATTTTTCCACAGCAGCCAGAAAGGAGATGATGGTGGAGCTATGTGAAAGCTTTTAGATCTTCTATTTAGAAGTGACACATGACACTACTGTTCACATTTTGTTGGTCAAAGAAAATCACAGAGACAAGCTTAATAGCAGTGGATAGAGGAGGTACAGTCAGCGCTCAGGAAGAGGCAGCAAATATTTCAAGGAATAACAGGATCTACTGCACAGGTAGAAGTTATCACTGAAGGGAAATGCAGTGTACATACCTTAAGAGAGACGGTGTAATGTCTCTTTAAAAATATAGCCAAGCATTATTATATGAAAAAAATACCCATTTCTGATAAGTTTTTAAGAAATATCTTCTTGTAGGTGCCTTCGTTCGTGGCACTGGAGACTGAATGATAGCCAGAAAGTCCTGTTCATAAATGTCACAAGTTGTTTTTTGATGTATCCCTTCCGTTGTAAATTCAAAGGGGCAAGAACGTACTCTGTAGATCATCTTTATGTGTGATCTCATCTGACTTGCAAGAAGAAAACCATGACCTGGAGAACATAAAGTCACACGTAGCTGCAAGACCAATTCATTAAAACACCATTTTGATCATCTGACATAAAATTCGCTGAAAGTTTATCTTCTCTGGATTGGCATTTCTAGTTTTTATTTTTTTTTTTTAAATCTCCTATTACAAACATCTCTGAAAATGACTTTGATAATAAATTCTACTATTATTCTTTAGTTTTGAAGGATCTTAAAAAAAGTTTCCACATGCAGTTATTCATGTAGTATCACACAAACTTTTGCTTTTTAGTTGAAGTTGAAGTGAGTAGTGAACAACCCAACACGGAGGCTCAGAGAGGTTCAAGGTTCCTCTTATGCAATGGAAGTAGAAGCTGGGACTTGTCGCAGGTCTAGTGTGCTTATGTTACAGCTTGTCAGTTGAGCCAGACAAGTTGAACTACTTGTTATCCCCCCTCAGTGCCTTTGCTTTAGTTTCTTTTTGCCTTTAAACATGTGATCCCATCCTTCCCAGGGTGACCCACGTTGTTCATTACTGGGCAGTGGCGCATCCTGTTTTATCTTGGTTGACAAACTGACAAGATTTGATGATATTAGGCAGACTTTATCAGTTAGCTGACCATTTGATTAAGTTTGGGCTGTTAGATATTTTTCTGACTTTTATTTCAGAATATTTTGAAAGTATAGATTAATACAATTTCCCCAAATTCCAACCCTTTGCTAAGCCCATGGACCCTTCAGTTTCTATACGAACCTGAGGATGTTTCCAGTCGTCTAGATGAAGTAACTGATAGCCAAGCATAAGCATGTATATCATAATGGTGATGATGATGATGACATCGGTTATCTGGTGACCCCTCATTCTGTGACTTGGGCTGCATTTTGCACATCTTATCCTCTTTACTGCTTGTCCCAATAGTACATATGAAATATGAACTATGTAGTCTCTTTTACAGATGCAGTTTGCACCACAGGAAATGCTAATTTGGGAATCAAATCCAAGAAGGGCCAACACTTTTAAACCCAATATACTCTGTCCTTTAGAGAGATAAACATGCATGAGTGTGTGTGTGTGTGTGTGTGTGTGTGTGTGTCCCTGCCTATGCTGTTTGTAATAGGGAAAAGCAGGTTAATTAGGAAGAATGAATCCAATAGGTCATCTGAGGAGGGACAGTATCAGTGCTATAAATGTGGTGTACCTGTAGCTCTGCCATATAAAGTAGCATTTAACAAACTGGGTGGCAGGATTTTTAGGTTTTATCCGATGTTAATCATTGCCATCTTAATGGCAGCTATCCTTGCCTGACATAAAGCCACTTCTCCACACATTCTGCCCTCGCCTTTCCCCTGAATTGTTTTGGACGGCTTCTCTCCGGAACACAAATTGCTGAACCATCTAGTCTTCACAGGGTGTGCTGCTAATATACTCAAGACACCACTATGTGAGTTTAAATTACCCTATGCCAATAAAATACTCACTTTCCATGTCAAATAATGTGTGGAAGAAACATGTTTCACTTCCACTTATGGGTGGACATGATGTATTGGCTCTCTACACACAGCACTTAGCATAACAAAACAACTATTGTATTCTCTACATTCATCTTCCCTACATTTTTTCCCTCAAAAATGTAGGAAGTGTGTTTTGTTATTGGTTGGTACTTGCACGTTGGTTTCTTTTAGGATGAATAGGTTTTAGATTTTTGAGCAGAACAGTGAAAGAAACACTGTGAAACCTGCCTTCTGCCATAGCCCAAGGGGATGGAACAAAGTCAGTTGCCTGGTAGAAGTGGTCTTTAGCTAAAGGTCAAAGAAAATTGTCCTAGAGGCTTTGAGATTAGCTTCAAGTGGCTGTTTTAGGTAGAGGGCTGACCTTACGAGAGTTAGACAGGAAAAACAATATTCTAAAGCCAATGCTTTTTGTTCCCTCTGACTTTTTTTTTTTTTCATTTTCAGACATGTGAAGTGCTGACTCATCTGCAATCCTTTTCTTCTTCATTAGATTACACAGAGGTGTGGACTAAGAGATATACTGTCAAGAAGTTTATAATGGAGGGGTATCAGATGATGCCCCTCAAAATTTGCCACTTTGGTATAAGGATTATTTTGAATTAAAGATATTTGAAAAATAACAAATGCAATAGGGCATTATAACCTCTCATTTTCTTCCTAAAATTAGATTAAAACGGTGAAAGATGCCCACCCTATATGGAGAGAAAAAAATTATTCAAGGGGAGTCATAGCTCAGAGAATTCTGTACAAATAGATTTTTTTTAACATCAGGTGACAGCGTGAATGTGGTCCCCCCCACCACACATTATCCAGTCAAGTTCCCCACATTTGGAGAAATCGTAGGGGTCAGCACATCCAGGGCGCAGTGGATACACCTCGCCCTGAGAAAACTGCCTTCGTGATTATGGTATTCTCCCTGCCAGGGAAGTCAAACACATCTTATTAAAATCATTCTTTTTTTCTTGCAGCCTCCCCACACAATTCAGTTACTTTCCCACAATTACCTCTCCTTGTTCAACCTAATATAAAAGCATTTGGATTTTGTCACTTCTTTGGGTTTTCATTTCCTTGTGAGGGCTCCCTTGTCACATAAAACGTATATGCTTTTCTCCTGTTAATCTAGCTTATGTCAATTTAATTCTCACTCCTAGCCGGGACCATAAGAAGGTGGAGGTAAATGGTTTCCCTATCCTATGGCAACAATTTGGAAGAAGTTAAAAGGTATATCCCAAGGTGGCTACTATAATTACCACGATTAGGGTGGCTTAAAACAATGGAAATTTCATCTCTCGCAGTTCTGAAGGCTGTAGGTCTGAAATCAAAGTCTGAGCAAGAGCGTGCTCTGTCTGAGCTTGTAGAGGATGATGCTCCCTGCCTCCTCCTGGCTCCCAGTAGCTGCTGGAAATCCTTGGAGTTCCCAGCTGGGCTTGGAGATGTGTCACCCCACTCTCTGCTTCTGTTGTCATTGGGTGTTCATCTCTGTGTGCCTCTCTGGATCCAAACTTCTTTCTATTTCTTTTTTTAGGGGGTATGGGGAAAGGAAGTAGGATTTATTGGTAGGAACAAACAAGGGGGCAGCACAGTGGAAGTCCTCATGTGTGCAGGCCCACCACTTGTCCAGGGGGCCACAAGGGGGACATATTTGACCCCACAGCCATCTGAGATGAGCCACTTCTCACCTACATATCTTCAAATTCATCTTGGTCAAACCCCAAACTTGGTAAAACCCCATTTCTAAGAGATGTGAGTCTTCCAGCTGCCAGGAAACTTGAACTTGTCCTTGTGTAGGGCCTCAATCGCATGCTCCTTGTTGTGCAGTTTGGTGCAGATGGATGTGATGACTTGGCTGGTGTGAGCCCTGGCCACCGTGCCCTGGGGCTTTCTAAAAGCATGGTGAATACCTGTCTGGAGCTTAGCCTGGGGACAGCACAAGGTCTAACATATGGACATGTATCAGAAAGGAATGTCTCCAAGGTTCCCTAGAGCAACCCAAACAAGCAACATGCTGCATACATTACCAAAGAGGCTGCTGTTTGCAACCATTGCACAACAGCCCCCCCAAGAGGAAAGGAGCATGGTCAGCTTAATTAGCTGCAGACAAATTTCCTTCTTCTTATAAGGATTCCAGTCAGTGGCTTTGTGCCCACTCTTATGCTGCATAATCTACAAAAGACCCTATTTCCTAATAAGGTCATATTCTCAGGTACTAAGGATTAAAACTTGAACATATGTGTTTGAGAGACATGATAATACCCATTGCAAGAGGCAAAGCTACATAGTGCAAAAAGCCTAGATTTGGAGCAAAGGTACAACTAAGTATTGGCTTAGTGGGAGGAGGTGGTAGTCAATGCTCTTCATCATTTACAGCAGCCCTCCTGCTGATTTCTTTTAGGTGAAGGATTGAGCTTTTATCATTCCTATTCTAAATGATATATAAAATGGAGTTTTCAGAAAAGTCTACGAGTTTCTTTTCCCAATCTGTCAGTCCAGAATCCTTGCAGTGTAGAAATTCTGGAGCCGCTGACTTGGAATCAGAAGATGAGCTAGCTATAAACTCCACCATTTCTTACCAAATGTCTGTATGATGAGAGAAATTACAGCTCATTCTATCTAGTTAGATTAAATGGTATAATAATACTATAATAGTAAGATGTGGAGTGGGCATTTTTATTTTGCCTCAGAATTGGCAACCATATCCTATAGTTATAGTCCAAGAAATATTAAAGAATACTTTGTTTTTTAACAAAATATGAGCAGAAAGTGGAAACCTAATTAATGTATGTATATGTAAAAGTAAAAAATTGGCAAAAAATACTTTGTTTAAAACAAAACATCAAAATTGAGCCCACTTTTTATTACATGCACACTTTGCATCTGCACTGCTCTTCCAAATCATTGCCAATATCATATCCCATAAACTCCCATGTCCTTACCACCGAAGCAGAGGACTGGTGAAAGGATGGGAGGGGGAGAGGAGAATTATCTGAATGCTGTGTCTAGAGTAGTGGTCAGTGCTATGACATTTTGTTCTTTCTGTCCTCAGTTGCTTTATATCTGGCAGGAAGATTGCAAAGTAATCCCACTGCTCTGCCCTTTGTAACCACATCCTTTACTTTGTGACTTTTCAGATTCTTCTAATGGCAGGTGGAATCTTTTCTTTGCATTTCATATACGAATTGGCTCCGTGTCTAGCTTTGGGCCACAAAATATCAAAAAGTGAGTTCTGAGTACCTGGGATACTTTCACACTCTTTCTTTAATCCAGCCACCACCTGAAAACAAGCTCAAGCTGACCCCTCAGAGGATATGAAGGGCATGTGGAGTACAGGAGACCTGAGTTGTCCCAGATGGAGCCATCATAGACCAGCTGTTTTCCAGCTGACTCATCAGCTGACTATAGATGCTTAAGTGATTCCAAATGAGTTCACCTGAGTCTCAGCTAGATTGGCTGAAATGCCTAGACTCCCTTAGACTTTTGGAAATAATAAATGATTGTTGTTTTAAATCACTGCCTTTTGGACAGTTTTATTATGCAGCAATATCTAAATGATACCAAAATTGGTACTGTATAAGTAAGATGTTGCCATAACAAAATCCCCCAAAAAGTTTCACTGATTAGTAAAATGGTAGGTGGAGGTCGGAAACAATCACAATCTTTGTTTGCAGGAGCAAAACTTGTGTTACAATATGGCCTGTGCTAAAGAGGAAGATAGAAACTGTTGTCAATGCACTGTGGGACCTGACTGAGTTGATCTCCAGGGAAATAATTGTTAAGTGTTGTCTGGTTGCTCTAAGCTGCATATGATAAGGAAAACTTAAGAAAGAGATCAGCTAAAGAAAGAAGTGTGCACTAATTTGCACACAAAATTTAGAGGGAATATAGGAGGCTTTCTTCACTGGAAAATAAAATTATTTCTTTTCTCCAATCTCTTTTGCCACTGAAAGTAACATAAGTATGGATACAAAGATCAAATTAGAGTAAGGGTGTGAGACTCTTTGTTAACACTTACGAATTAAATCTTCATAAGAATTAAGAAGTCTTAATCAGAAAAGAGAACTTTTTTTTTTTTGAGATAAATAAGGCCACACTTAGTAGATCTACTCAGCCTGATAAAAAGAGCATTTAAGGAAATTTATATAGGTGTGATGTCACAAACAAAAAAATCAAATCCCAAAGGAACAGTGATTACATCTGGAAAGTGAGACTGAAAAACAGTTTTGGGTGTGAATTTCGGAATATGAAGCATAAAATAATCAGGTACATACAAAGACCACGAAGCTTTTAGTTGGCTTGTATTGACAATAGAGCAGCTAAATTGAGCTAGAAGAAACTGACACTGTTCAAATTTCAGAAATAACGCTGGACCTTCAATTTAAGATGGAGAGAAATTGGGTTGAGAGAGCTACTCAGCTGTGAACATCAGCTCTTTCTTCAGATATGAGATGTGAAGCAAAAGGACATTCCAGACCTAAAAGGCAAGAGGATGGTAGCAAGACCTGAGGAAAATAATAGATAAGAGCAATCACTCGCAAATAGTAGAACAAGGATCAAATAAAGGAACACTACCAAACTCTGGGCTACTGGTTCTGGCAACATTCGCCTAGTAGGATTTCAGAATTGATGTGGAGAGGTGACCATTCCATGCCTTTCATCCCACCTATTTTTAAACAAAGGGGGTCATCATTCTTTCCTAGGTTTATTATCATGTTTGGATTCTGAAAAGCTTCTCTTTTTAGGCCAAAAATCTCTGGGTCTTGAGGAACTACAACAAGACCTGATGTGTTATCATGATCATCATGCCATGACTGAGTGAGGCATTTATTTATTTATCTATTTATTTATTTTTGAGACAGAGCCTCAAGCTGTCACCCTGGATAGAGTGCTGTGGCATCACAGCTCACAGTAACCTCCAATTCCTGGGCTCAAGCAAGTCTCCTACCTCTGCCTCCCAAGTAGCAGGGACCATAGGTGCCCGCCACAACGCCTGGCCATTTTTTAGTTGCAGCCGTCATTGTTGTTTGGTGGGCCCAGGGGCTGGATTCAAACCTGCCAGCTCAGGCGTATGTGTCTGGCGCCTTAGCCTATTGAGCCACAGGTGCGAGCCTGGGTGAGGCATTTAAAGGTCTTAGGAAAAAGTGAGTTTATTTTGCATGTGGGATGGGTATGAAAACTTAAGGCCAGAGGGCCTGTTAATTTAATCGCAAAAATTACTCTGACTTTCTGTTCTTTCCTTTATCCTAGCTCTTTTCAATGTAGTCTTGCAGCTTCTGACATCAGTAAGTGGATTCTTGCTGGGCGTGTTGACTCATGCCTATAATCCTAGTACTCTGGGAGGCTGAGGCAGGTGCAAGGCTTGAGCTCCGAAGTTTGAGACCAGTCTGAGAAAGAGTGAGACCCCCACCTATACTGAAAATAGAAAAACTAGCTGGGTGTCATGGCAGGCACTTGTAGTCCCAGGTACTTGGGAGGCAGAGGCAAGAGGATCGCTTGAGCCCAAGAATTTGAGGTTGCTGTGAGATATGATGATGCCATGGCACTGTACTGAGGACAACAAAGTGAAACTCTGTCATAAAAAAATGTGGAGTCTCTTTCACTACTTCTAAGATTTGGGATGAATAACCTTGTAACTTGTTTTGGCTAAATCATTTAGCAGAAGTGATAGTATTCCAATTCTACCTTTATGCCTTAAGATATCTTGCATGCTTCCTGTTTTCTTCTCAGAATCTTGTCCTTGTCAGGAGATCAAATCCAGGTAAACCAGCCAGATGAGGGACAGATGGAGGAGAGCTGTGTCTTCCAGTTGGGACCATGGCAGAGGAGCTGACCCCACTGCAGCAGCTCACTGGCTGCAGGTAAATGGGGTCTCCAGCTGAAATGAACTGGAGCTTCACCCAGGTCAGCAGAACTCTATAGCTGGTTCTAGACATATGATAAATAATAAATGCTTGTTGTTTTAAGAACATCACACATTTGTATGGTTTCTGATGCACTGACAGCTGACCAACACACTGCTTCTCTTCGTCTGGGTATGACAAAAGACCTGAGGCTAGGCAACTTATAAACAAGAGAAATTTATTTTTCACAGTTCTGGAGGGCAAAAAGTCTAAGTTAAGGCAGGTTTGGTGTCTGTTCTCTGCTTCCAAGATGACACTTGTTGCTGCATCCTGCAGAGAGAGCGAACACTGTGTCCCCACCTGGTAGAAGGGGCAGAAGGGAATGCACCTCTTCCTCAAGCCCTTTCCTGAGGGATCTAATCCTGTTATTCACGAAGACTTTGCTCTTCTGACTTAATCACCTCTTAAGGGTTCTACCTCTTAATGTTATCATACTGGTGAGTAAATTCAACATGTCAATTTTGGGGGACATTCAGACCACAACACTACCTAAACCAAGCAAGGGAAAAAGGTCCAACCACATCATCCATCCACAAAGTCTGGGGATGCCCATGACCGTGGACAATTAGCCTGTGTTCTATCACAGGAATTCTCTTATGCATCGGGCTTACTCATCTGCGTCTGTGCCTATGGAAGTTGTTATTGTAACCAAGAGGGCTTTTCTGGCTACTAGGCTAGTTGTCTTTTTCCCTCAACCACCAGTGATTGTTGATAATGTGAACCACTGGTAGAAATTGTGCCATGTTAGAAAACTCAATGTTATAGCCTCCTAGTATACCTCAGGGAGGTAAATTGTAAGTAGATACTAAGGGGCGCGTCAGCAGCAGATGCCTCTATGCTGAGGGCACCAGGGCCCAGTTAGCTGGAGAACAGTGACAATCAACTGAAGGACTCTGCCCCTTGGCTTTCCTTCTTTCTTCCATGTTTTCAACAAGGGAAAAGCTAAAACCAGAAAGCACCATTGGAGGCATAATGAGCAGATCATGCTCATTCCTGACTTAAAGCCCTTGGTTTTTAGAAAAAAATAGGAGATTGGAGTTTTATACCACTCTTGGTTATACTTTTATGGCAGAAAGTCAAAAAGTGACTCTGAATCTATGGGATCTGCCTAAGATATCTTTAATGAACAGAAAAGTTTTGACAGGGTTTGGAGGAAAATAAAGTGTTTCAAGTATATAACTGAACAAGTCAAAATTGTTCAGTAGAATGAGTTTAAATAGCTATCATACCACACATTTACATCTGTGCTTTGTGAAAAGTTTCTCATACATGTTAGTATATATTCATCAACAAAAACACTTAACATTTATTTGTTTTATAAACTATGCAATTCTATAAAAATGATGCATTCTATCAATTATAACTTCAAATATTGGTTTCTATATATTCTATTACAGAAGAATTTATGTAAGTTGATGACCCAAGAGACTACAACAAACTGATCAGCATACACAGGTGGTCAACCTAAGGAACTTCCATTGAGTACATGTGATCTGTATCTAGTCCTATGAAAACTAGGTCCACTTAAAGAGGTGGTCAACATAGGGAGGTGACCGACTACTGATTTTAAAGGTGGAGGAGTTACTACATATCTCAAGTTTTTCTTTATTTGCTCCAAAAATTGAATATTTTTTTCTTACTTCCTATGATATTCTTCCATGATTGGTTACATGCTACAGAAATGAGAGAATTTCTGACTTTCTGCAAAATTTGTACAATACATTTCAAACTTTAGAGTTAATTTCAATTCATAAATATTCATTTTAGTTGACAGAACAAATGATTGTGTATCTGTGCACCATCCACCTTGCCGAATGCTCATGTGCCTTGCACGCTGCATATTCCGTTCTGGTTCAATGTTGTTCTTCATGTGTGTTTTCTTCTCTATGTTACTCAGGAGTCTCTGGAGAAACAGAACCAATAGCAGATAGAGATTTATTATAAGAAACTGATGCACAATTATGAAGGCAGAGAAGGTTTCTCTTCTTTACAATACTATACCCATATTTCCTTAACTCATGTTCAACAAAGATTTAACACCATGGGTCTCCTCCTGACAAAAATTCATCCCTGATACTGGCTCACCATCATGCATCTACCAAATTAAATGCAACTTACCCTCGTGTCCCATTGCCATACTTGAAATACGTTTTACATATCTGAGCTGAATCTTGCCCGATGCTCCCTACTTGTAATGTTAAATTCATCACTCTTCCTCCAACTTCCCATCAGCACTTTATTCCTTAAACTTTTTGATTTATTTTCTTTTTCTTAAATAGGCCACAAGAGTTTTCTTTTCTTCTTTCTTTCTATTATTTCCATATGAAAAATAGACTTTTACTGAATATCTGTGCTGTAGCCTTCTCTCTTCTATCCAATGGCTATCACTGGATTTATTTCTCTAAAATCCTATTTGGCTCATAACAAGTTATCAGTTACATGAAATATTACTTTGGCAACCTTAAATGCATTATTATCTACGTGAAAAGTTGAAACTTACTTTGACATTCAAAGTCCTCCACATTCTCATACCTTATCTCTCCAAGTTCATACGTTCTTATTCTCACACACTAATGCTCTATTCAAACAAGGATGATCTTTTTACTCTTACTCCAAATACTCTTTGTTCAAAATGTTCCTGCCTACCACATAATTCTTTCTATCATCCAGATTCTAACTTCAAGACTCAGATACATTCTGACATCTTACAAGATAGCCTTCCCTAACAACCCCCCACCCTATCAATCCAAATTAGCAAGTTTTCTGTACAAAAGAGAGCCTTTTAGTCATCAGTTGTTTTGTGGTTGAGAGAAGATGACATCTAACAACTAGTTACTTCTAATCTATCTGTTCTTTGAGAAGAATTTATAGACACTTCCTCCACTTATGTTTTACAGTTCACAGTGGATTTTGACATCCATTCCTTTATTTGGTCCTCACAAGAACACTGCCAGCAAGGTAAGACAGATGTTAATCTTATTTCAAGATGAGACTGAGACTCAGAGAGATCAGGACTCAGAGAATTTACAAAATAGCCTCCAACCAGGCGACTGGGAATGACAAGTTTTTGAGTACAGGTCTTTAGACTTCTTTTGCCTTCTACTTATACCTCAAAATTGTATAGGTTAAATAAATGGAAGGTGTACATGGAAGCTTTTTATAATCTTCATAAAGTTGTGCCAGTAAAAGTTTTTTCTTTTTTTTTTTTGAGGCAGAGCCTCAAGCTGTCACCTTGGATAGAGTGCTGTGGCATCATAGCTCACAGCAACCTCTAATTCCTGGGCTCAAGCGAGTCTCTTGCCTCTGCCTCCCACATAGCTGGGACCACATGCGCCCGCCACAATGCCCGGCCATTTTTTGGTTGCAGCCGTCATTGTTGTTTGGCGGGCCAGGCTGGATTCAAACCCGCCAGCTCAGGTGTATGTGGCTGGTGCCTTACCCTGTTGAGCCACACGCATCAAGCCACCAGTAAAGGTTTTTAAAAATACATATTTATATGCACTCTACTATGTTGTATATCCCCAATATTGAGTTTTTCAACAGTACTTAGAGTTTATTATGTACTGCAAAAGTACTAGGATGTAGGGATATAAAGACGAAAACATGTGTTCTTGCCCTTACAGGGTCTATAGTCAAGTGGAAAGACAGACAATTGAAGAACAAATTCAACATAGCATGATGTAATTATGATGAATGAATGACTATGACATAGTAGGAGAAATGGAATAGGCCTAAATTTCTGTTAATTTTTTTTTTGCCATGTTGCAAATATATAAACCTTATTGGCAGGAAGGAAGAATAGAAATGAAAAGTGAGGGATAAAGGAGGCAAAGAAAAAAGTAGAAAATGTTTATTCAAAGCCAAAAGAAAATGAATATAATGAATATCTGCTGTGTCAGGAACCATGCTAGTCTCTCTGATGTATTTAATAATTGCAAAATACTAAGAAATATCATTATCACTGTCATCAAAAATGAAAGCCTATAATGTTGAGTTCATAGTAATACTGATAATAAACCATACCATTGAGTCAAACATTGGCTACAAATATATTGTCTAAAACATTATTTCTTATAAAAGAAAAAAGATCCAGACTCCCCTCACACCTCTTTTATATTTTAAACATAATACTCTGTATATCTCTGCACTCCAGAGATATCAATAGCCTCACATTCATTTTGGCATAATATGGTCATAGTTATGTCTAATGAGAAAAGGGCAGATATATCTTAACAAATACCAAAAACATCCAGAAAAGCTTCATTTTGTGAAATTACTATTTTAGACCATTTTGAGAACTTCTGCCTTCTTATCAAAGCCATACTTAGTCTACTTTGAGAGTTCAACCAGCCATTGATAATTGAATAATAAGCCAGATTTTTGCTAATAATACATTTTTGTTGTGTGCAAGTGTTCATCTGCCACCCACAATAATCTGATGAGGGTGGAAAGAGTACTACAGATCTGGAATACAAAGATATCCACAGTAAAATTAGCTAGATGACGATGCTCACCTGCAAAATTGCATATTAGATCCATGTACCCTGTCAAATATTTACGAACAAGTCAAGCAAGGAGCCTTTGTCAACCTGTTATTTGGAAACAGATGTACCCTACACTTTATCACCATCTGCATACTTAATCCTTAGATATGAAAACATCATATTAATTATAAATGCCCCATTAATTACATCTGATTGTTTAGGATGTGAAGTGGTGAATATATCTTTCCTTGCAGGTGGTATGAATCTTAGTAGAACTATAATATCTATGGCAAGCTGGACAATTTATTTATAATTCAGCTTGAGTGAAATTCATTTCATCAAGAAAGTATGTAGATACTTCAATCATTAGGAAAAAAATCACGGTCTCTTTTGTTGTAGTAATTTTTCTTTTTATAATACAATTTTTTCTTATGGAAGAAAAACTACTTTGCTGTAATTGGTTTCTACTATACTTTATTCTTTTATGCATACACCTGTCTTCTTATCTGCATGTCTCTCAGATTTAAGGCTGTGGCACTGGATTTAGTTCCTGGTGGTATTTGTGATGCACTCTGGATTGAATTGAAATCCTTTGAACTCATTTAGGTTGTGACAGTTTATGGCAGATTAATTAAAATGATTCGTGGTTACTTTAGCCTCAGTGGGAGAAGTGAACAGGTTTCAGATGTGAAATTCTTTCTTTGGCTTCCCTCTCTTCCTGACTCATTGCTTGAGCAATCTCCAAATTATCATATTTCTTTTCCAAGGTATTGAGCAGCGATATTTGGGTTGCACACAAAGGCAATTTAGTGTTTGTATGTGGCCAAAGTCAAAATCCTTGCAATCCTTGGTGTTTATAACTCAATACCTATCCTTGACTCGTGGGACACACTAACTGGCTGGGAGTGGAACATCACAAATGCTGGAGGAGGCTCTCTTATTATCATTTGCTCCACCAATGCTTCAGCCTGACCTGCTTGAGAAATAGAAAGTGGAGAATGACTTATGCCACAGCAGTAAGTTGCCAGGAAACTGACTCCCAGGAACTAGAACTATTTCTTTGTAGACAGTTCAAATTCATGCCAGGTAACAGAATTTTTCAGTTATCTTATCTAAGACTGGTAATTCCTTCATACAGTATCTGAATAAGGAAGTGACAAGCCTTTTCTATTTCATTATCTGTGAAATTTTAGCTTCAACTGTAATAATTTTGAAAGGTGTTGTCTGATTTTGGCTATCCAATCAGTATGTGAAATATGTCTATAGAATACTGCATTAAATAAGATGAATAGCAAGTTGACTCTTGGTTACTTTAGCTGAAGTTTCAGTCAGTTGTTTCTCTTTACATTTTTTTCTTATTTCTCCTTTCTCTAGATTTCTGCTTCCATTTGATTATCTACTGCTTATTAGTTCTAGTGGAAGATTGAAATAGACAACAATCACGCTTGTCAACACCTCTAATAAAAAGTGTGCTCTGAATGAGGGAAAAGAGAAAATCACAAAATCTTAGAACTGAAAAAAATTTAGAAAATATACAGTCTAATTACTTATTCAGATATAAAATTTTGGAATTAAGGGTTAAATGAGTATCCTAAAATCTTATAAAAGGGATTAACTTGACAGAAACATTTAGTGGATAATGATGAAAATAACACATGGTGTTATATGCAGTTTTCATTTCAATACCTCTAGTGAAAACTGAGAGTCAAATATGTGAATTTGAGAGAGTTTTATGATACTTTGGGTGGTATGGGTGGTATATTTTATTAGTTTCAATGGCTTTTTTTTGGTGGGTGCTGCAAAAGTTTCTATTCTCAATTTAGAGGTATAGAACAGCTGCTTGTAACAATTATATCACTGATCCAGTTTTTAAGTATTTTGGTGGGTACTGGAATTCAAGTCATTTTGTTCCAATTTGATTTTTTTTTAAATACTGTGATGCACTTTAATGATTTAAAAATAAGAATTATTAACATGCATTTGGGAATTGTATTTGTTTTACTTTAATAGTAGCTTACGTTTCCTTTTTAAAAGTAGACATGTATGGACAAATTTAAAAGTTGTTAATTGCTGCATTTTTACAGATTCTGATAGATGTTAATCATATCTTATAACTCTTCAGGATTTCTGGTTTGGATCAGTCACCTTAGATATTATTATGCTCTCTAATTCGGTGCCCTTCCTCCAAAAACACAGCAGAGATTATACATGGATGTGGAAAAGCTGATTTAAAGTTTTCTTTTTCTTTTTTTTAAATGAATGATGTGGAAGGGTGTCAGGACTCTCTCTGTCCCAGGTGCAATGCATAGCTGTAGAGGGGACAGTCCATTCTTATGGTTGCCCAGCCAACATGGCCAGTGGTTCCATTTGGGCTGCAGGTCTCCAGGTGCTAGATCATTCATGACATTCATTTCTGTTTTTTTCATGCCTTTCACTGTTTACTTTTCAGGTTCCTGGACCAGTGATCCTGCTGAGATAGAGTCTGTTCCTTTCCTTGTTTCCTTATATGGCTATCCTGAAAAGAAAAAACTTTAGACAATTAAATTTAACAGATATTTTTAAAGCTAAGAATGATCAATGAATTGGGAAGCTCTCAAAAGCTGAAGAGCTTCAGAGAGCTTGACTTTAGTAGCCTGAGCAGTAGCTTTTATAGGCTGAACGCAGAAGCAAAGTAAAGAAACTACTTCATTGGCTCAACTAAGTATTTGTCTTCTATGTCTTTTAGGAGCTCCCAAGTTATACACCCAGTGGTCTGATTGGCTGAACCTTGATTCAAAATTAATCAGTTTCTGCATAGCAAAGGAAACAATCAACAGAGTACAAAGACAATCTGTGGAATGGGAAAAATATTTGCAAACCATACACCTGATAAGCAGTTAATATCCAAAGTATATTACAAACTTAAACAACTCAATAGCAAGAAAACAAATAACCCAATTTAAAAATGAGCAAAGGGCCTGCATAGATATATCTCAAAAGAAGACATAAATGACCAACAGGTACATGAAAAAATGCTAAACATCACTAATTACCAGAAAAATGCAAATCAAAACCATAAGGAGATATCACCCCCACAATTGTTTAATGGCTTTAATCAAAATTATATGAGCAAACAAGGGTCGGCAAGGATATGGGAGAAGAGCATACCTCACATAGTGCTGTCAGGAGTGTAAATTAGGCTAGCCATTGTGGAAAATCTCATAGAGGCTCCATAGAAAGCCTAAAAATAGAATAACTTCTCTTAGGGGGGTGGGGTCTTGGTGAGTGCCACACCTTTTGGGGGCAAAACATGATTGTAAGAGGGACTTTACCCAATAAATGCAACCAGTGTAACATGGTTTCTTGTACCCTCAAGGAATCCTCAACAATAAAAATAAATGAATAAATAAATAAATAAATAAATAAATAAATAAATAGAATAACTGTGTGATTCAGTGATCTTACTACTGGCCATATATACAAAGAAATTAAAGTTAGTCTGTTGAGGAGATGTCTACACTCATGTGCTTATTGTAGCACTATTCACAATAGCCAAGACATGGAATCAAGCTAAGTGTCCATCCATAGATAATTAGACAAAGAAAATGTGGTATATACACACAGTAGAATGCTATTCAGCCTTATAAAGGAGGAGTATTATTCATTTTCAACAATATGAATGAAATATCCTTGGCAGACATTTTGTTAAGTGAAAGGAATTGGACCCAGAAAGACAAATACCACATGATCTCGCTTAAAGGTGGAATCTAAAAAAATTTAACTCATAATAGCAGAGAGTACCATGGTAGGCCAGAAGGTTTGCTAATTGACATTAGATTTATAATTATTTATCAAGCATCATATATTGTGGCTTAAGAACTTTTTCTTTACGTATGTCTAAAATCTTTTGTAAAAAAGAGAAAAATATTTGCCATCTGTAATTCCATGCAACCTTTTGTTATTACCAGAGTGTACTGCAAAAAAACATTTGGGGATTAGCAACAACAATGACAACACAAATACATTTTAAAACAACATGTGTGCATGTTACGTACAATTTTTGTCAATTAAAATATTAATCAGTTACAAGAGATGTTCCTAAGTATTCAGGTTGCTTGTGTAAGGGTTTTAGGGGGAGAAACACCCCGAGGTTAATGGCCATTTGCTTCTTTTGCTTCATCGCTGCGGGCCTTACAAACTCTTGCTTCTGGGCTCCTCTAACTCAGTTCGCCTACTGCAGCATCCATTTCACTCATTTCAAATTCATGAAGTCTTTTTTTTTTTTTTTCATTTCAGTAGATATTCATGAGCTGTATAAATTTGTTTGAATACTTTCATGATACACTTTATCGTATACTTTTTTGCTTGGTTTTTGTTTGTTTGTTTGTTTGTTTTTTGTTTTAGAGATAGGGTATTGCTCTATCACCCAGGCTGGAGGGCAATGGCATGATTATAGTTCACTGCAGCCTTCTATTCCTAGGCTTGACCAATCTTCCCACTTCAGCCTCCCAAGGAGCCGGGCCTACAGGTTTACATCCCATGCCTGGCTCATTCTTTCGTCTTTCATTTTTTTAGGAGATGTTGACCAGGCTGGTCTTGAACTCCTGACTTCAAGCTATCCTGCCACATCAGTATCTCAGTAACTGAGATTAAAGATGGAGTCACCACACCGGGCAAATTCATGAATGCTTGACAGCTAAGTTCTGAGAATGTAAGCTATTTCTCTGCAATGTGACTCTCAGTTCACTATCTCCTGACTATGTCCTGGCTGCATCAGGCTTCTTATGCTGCTTGATCAATTCATCACTTTCAGACAGAAGACAGGTACCAGTCTTCAGGTGTGTGTGTGTGTGTGTGTGTGTGTGAGAGAGAGAGAGAGAGATTGGGCACCATTGTGTGAGGAAAATGTTAAATGTTCTGTCACTACCGACCTCACCCCTTGTGAAGAGTTATTATCTAGGAAGCCAACCCTCTCTTGCTGAAAGGAAAAGTTACTTCGTGGAAACTTATTTAAACTATGAGATTCTAGGACAATGAATCAAGTTTCCTTTGATCATGAATACACAGACATTAGCATCCTTTTCTTTTAACTGTGAATCACTTCAACACATGTTCCTGCACCAGTTAGCAGCCCCCTTGAGGATCAGGAAGACATCTCAAGTGATATTGCAGTTACAGAGTGCTATATGTTTAAATAGATAAAGAGGAAGATATGCATTATATGCATGTACAAGTTATAGGCTGTATTCCTAGTTTTTATAATAATGTCTAATGAAATGATTACGTGGCCTTAAAAAGACACTTGTAACAGATATTTAAAGTTCAAGTTTAGATCTTAAGAAAAGCTGATCTCCCTCAAGGGATTATCCTCAAACACTTAGTCATAAAGCTAATACCAAGTTTTCTAAAAGAGGAAGATTCTAGGACCCCCCACCACTGAATGGGAATGGGAAAAAGCATCCTGGAATCTGCATTTTAAGCAATTATCAATGATAATTTTCACGCAAATGATGTTTGGGAATCACCTATAGTGGCAAGAGGGAAATACTGATGGATTTGGAGTAAGAGCACAAGTTGGCATATGAAAGCAAGTGTTTTTATTTGCGAGTTGGCCTGAAGGGAGGCCAGGAGGAGCGAGTGCAGCCACGTAGCCTGAGGAAGACCCCAGGGAAGAAGCCTTGTGTTTGTCTAAGTGAGGAAGTAGGTTTGCTGCTGCCAGCATGAAAGGAAATGAAAATCCAGAACAAGAAACATAAATTAGTATGAAATCGCAGCACAGAGGGAAGGAGTCCAAGGTGACTCGAGGCTTTTAAGCTTGGATGATGGGAACGCTCTCCCCCTCTCTTCACAGGGAACAGACTGCAGAGGAGGGCGGTGCAGCTGCTGCCGGTGGATGCGTGCTGGTCTGTGGGAGGCCGTGCATCCCACACGTGTGAGTCACGCTCGGTTGGGAGGACGCCCCCCGCAGCACCCCGCGCTCGCTCTGCACAGCGTCTTCCTTCAGCGCTCCGGCGGGAAGCAGGGCTAGAGCCGGGGGTTACCCTGAAGTTGGGAAGTGGGGTTTCAGCTCACCTAGTTTTTAAGCCTCCTAGGAAATTTTATTTTAAAGCAATTTTAAACGACTCATCGTGCAATTAAAATCTCTCGTATTTATAAGCCGTTTTGCAGAGTTCTGTCACGTGTGCCGTTCCTTCTGTTCTTCAAAGCAGCATTCTGAGAGGGACTGGGCGGGAGTTACTACCCTCATTATAACCGCGAGCGCGCGGCGTTTGTGCCTGCCGTGCCTTCGCGTGGCAGATTGTCCGGTCCCCACCTCTTCTTTACCGCATCTTCAAAAAAGGCTCTGACCAAACGTCATCTCTTTGAAAGTTACCCGATTCCCTATACCCAATTCCTCATTTCTTTGAAGTGCTCTAGAATTTTCTACACATTTGTATCTTTACTCTTATTTTATTTATTTACCTTTCTCTTTATTGCTGTGTCTCTGTCCCAGGTGGTGGGCCAGGAGAGCATCTGAATCGAAGTTGTGATTACATGTGTATCTGAGAACCGGGGGCGTCAGAGTCAAGAAAGGGTCTGTAGTTTTGTCCCATCAAGTTCTGGTCAAAGAGTCAAGGTGTTCAGTGGCCATGATCAGGTTCCTTCCATATCCTGCTCAGTCCTAAAGCCAGAACTGAGGGAAGAATTGCAGAAAGTTAAATGAGTCATGGAAGAATACAGTTGGAAAAGGTGGAGAGAGAAAATAACCCCAGATGCCACCCTCTGAGGACTTCCCCCTTATCTTAGTCTGTTTCATAATAGTCAGGAGATAGTTATAACGGGAACCTCACCTAGGATCCTTTCAGATTATCTATTGTATTTTAAAATTTACCTAATTGTGTTCTACGAAATGTGCCATTCACTAAGCACGTTATGCACAATTCTGATATACTTTTCCCCTCTCATCAGTTGAGGAAATGCAGTAAATGAGCTTTATTAACTCTGGCATCCCACGACGGCCTGCATTGTCATTATCCATGACATTTTACATTTTTTCAAGCCTTCTTTAGAAAGCATTCAGGGCTGAATCAGTTTTATCTACAGTTGAATTTAAAATTTGCTGAGATCATTTTAAATGCATTGTGGTCTTGCAAATAGGCAACATTTACCTGATTCCCTTCATCCTCTAATTTTGTCATTCTGCTGAAAAGAGCTATTGATTGTGTCAGGTATGATTTGCTCTTTATAAAACCATGCTGCTTATTGCTCATGATTCCATCATCCTCCGGATTTTGATAAATTTCATCTCCTCGGGCCTGTTTTATTATTTTACTGTTGATATTAGACTTACTAGGCCGCCGTTTTCAGGTTCGCTTCTCTTGCCTTTTGTAAAATGTGTATTTGCCCCTGTATACTCTCCGATTATCTCTCTGTTATACAGTTGATACTACAGTGACTGGAATTTCATTATTCAAAACTTATACAATATACTAAGCAGAATGATTACAGAAAAGCCTCTCTGAAAACGAAAACGTCATGGGATAGATGACATATTCAATATATTAGTGATGCCTTGCCTTTAATCACACTGTTTTTTAATGAAGTAACATCATGAGAAGAGCTAGCAGGAAGGGAGAATATTGAAAAGTGGGGTGGGGGAAGGATGCCAAGAAGGAGCAGAGGGCAAGTGAGAGGGTGTCTGTGCCAGCTGCTGCCGACCAGAATGAATGATTCCCTCTTTCTAAGGAAAGGATCTTCATTAGGTATTATTCTAACATCCTCACCCTCCACAAATATGCCTCCCCCAATGCTAGAATAAGAACAAAACACAACATTTTCATCTATGTTAAATTTAGAAAAGGAAAAAGACTTAATTAACAAATCCACTTTAGGGTAAGTGATACTGGAAAAATACAGGTCATTTGAAATGCTGTCCACTTCCCAGAAAAGGAATGTGATTCCCCGTAATGACAGTAATAAATCATGTTTATTGAACACCTTTATATGCCAGGGATTTTACACTCATGTTCTCATTTAATTCTCCTCAGCTGCATATGGGGTAGATGCTGTTGTTTTACCTATGAGAAAGCTGAGGCACAATCAGGTATTTTTCCTTTGACACAAAGGTAAGAAGTGGTGCAGTTCAGAGCAAGGCAGTCTGACATCAGAACTCATGATCTTCGGCACAATCCTCCATGCCCGGGTGCCTGGGTGCCTCTTTTTTAGGATTTTCACTTTCTGTTAGAGCCTTGGAGGCATTCAGGCACCCATCTTATACTCATACCTACTTGTTCTGTTTTCTTTCTTTTTTTTAATGTTTAAATTTTTACAATAACTGACAAATAACATTATATGTATTAATCATGCACCACATTAAACTTGGAAGTATGTATACAATATGAAATTGTGAAGTCTATCTAATTAACATATACTTTACCTCACATAGTTATTTATGTGGTGAGAGCCCTTATCCACTCTCTTTGCAGTTTTCATGAATGTAGACTAATCGTCAGTAACTATAGACAATTGACTATACAATGGATTGTTGTTGTTTGTTAAAGATGGTATTTCAAACTATAATATGTAAAATGGACTCTCTCTCCATATGTATAATGGAGATGATATTTATGAAAACCTATGGAAGAGATTTAAAATCCTTCTAGTTGAGTAGTCATTCTTAATATAAAAAATAAAGAATGTAGTGAAAGCTTACTAGCTTAAAATTTTAAAAAATAAGTGCTTATGATGTATTTTGGAGGGGTAGAGAATGTCAACTATGTCATCACAATAAAAACGAAGTCTTGTGTAATGCGTAGAGTCTGAGAATTCAGGAAGTACAAAAGCTAATTAATAGAACATTCTAGTCAGTCTTGGTTAAGCATAGCTGCATTTGTATTTTTATTCAGTTACCCATCCACTCATTCGTTCATTCATTCATTCACTTGATAAATGCTAATGAGAACTCATTGGGTGCCAGTTAGCAACAGGATATGTGCTTCCATAAAATAAGAAACAGAAAAGGATTATATTATATTTCTCTCTGAGAATAGCTATAGTACATCTAGAACTGATAAAGAGAAATCTAGGTGTTATATGGTCAGTAAATATCATTAGCACCCTATAAATAATTTCTTATAAAATTTGTTAACAATCCAAATATTTACTTTTTTGGAACATACCTGTTATATTGAGAAAAGCTTTTTATCTCCTCCATCAAGAACATAATATTTTATGGTCAATTATTGCCAAAGCATGTTAATATTGATTATGGGATTAGGATAGTTCTATCAAGAAAGTAAATAGTGTTCCTTTCTTCTTTCAACAGTCTGGTACTGTTTTCACAGTATAGATGCATAATTAAATATAAAAAGTTAAGACTACCATGCAAACATACTATAAATTGTTCCCAGGTTTTCTGGGAGTAGGGATTTAATTCCTAAATTAAGTAGGTAGAAAAATGGCATACTGTTCTTAAAAATATATTTTCAATTAGTTTACTTAAGACTCAGCCATGAATGCAGAGGCTATTATCAAGATGTGATTAGGAAAAGCAATCAGAATGTTGAAGAGATAACCATGCTTACTGCAGCACTATTCACCATAGCCAAGATATGGAATCAAACTACATGTCCATCATTGGCCACTTGGATAAAGAAAATGTGGTATGTGTACACAACAGAATAGAAAAGCCATACAAAAGAATGAAATATTGTCTTTCATGTCAACGTGTATGATCCTGAAAGACATTATGCTAAGTGAAATAAGTCAAGCACAGAAAACCAAATGAGGCATGTTCTTGGTGACACGTGGAATCTAAAAGAGTTGAATTAACAGGGCAGCGCCTGTGGCTTAAGGGAGTAGAGTGCCAGCCCCATATACCAGAGGTGGTGGGTTCAAATCCAGCCCTGGCCAAAAACTGCAAAAAAATTAAAAGTTGATCTAACAGAAGTAGGGAGTAGGAAAGTGGTTACTAGAGACTGAGAAGGGGAGTGGGTGAGTAGGATAGGGAGACATTGGTTAAGAGATTTGAAGTTACAGGTAGAAGGAATAAGTTCTGTAGCACTGTTCGGGTGACTATAGTAAGCAATAATTTATTATATTTTTTTCAAATAGCCAGAAGAGAGAATTTTAAATATTATCAGTACAGACAAATGAGGTGATGGATTTAATCTTTGCACATTTTATACATGTATCAAAATATCATACTATATTCCATAAGTATGTATAATTATTGTGTCAACTAAATATATATATATATACACACACACACACACATACATACGTACATGGTTTTAATCACCAAGACATGAAAACAACCTAAATGACCATCAACTCAGGAATGGACTAACAAATTGTGGTATATGCACATGATGAAATACTATTCAGCCATAAAAAGATGGTGACTTCACATTTTTTATAATATCCTGGATGGAATTGAAATATATTTGTCTTCCATAAGAAAAGAAAAGCAATTATCCAATGTACTCAATACTAATATGAAGCCAGTCATTGATCTGATGCATGCTCTTATAGGAGAACAACTCATTTCAATTCAAGTTGGGGAGTGGGGTAAAGAAGGAGAGAGAGGGGAAGAGAGTCGGGGTGCTCTCACTGAATGAGCATGGGGTGAGGGTGTTTGGCACAACTTTTGTGTGTGGGACATAACTGCAAGAGGGACTCTACCTAACAAAATCAAATATTTTGACCTGATTATGTGTACTCTCACATTAACCTGAAATAAATTTACTTTTCCAAAAGAAAAATACATGTTTACCTCAAAATTTTATTTAAAAAATCAGGAGACTTTGGAACTCTCCCTGCAAATATTGTGATAGATACATCATAATTTTTGACAATCTTATTTGTATCCTTTATGTCTACTACAATTTGACACTTTAAAGTTGGCCTGGAATACTAGAAAAAAATTTCTGGAATTATTTATCATACCGATCCATTAAAATTGTGCTGAGAACTTTAATTAGGAACATAAACATCTTTTTTCCAACATGTGAGACTTTAGAGCATTAGTGTTATTTATTTTCTTTTTTTCTTCTCCACTGGAGTAGACAGAATCCATTGGTATAATTATACTGGTGAAGATGGTAAATTATTGTTCATGGGTTTTCTCATTCCCTGTTATTTTGTTTACATGAATAAACTTATTAAGACATTTTATTTGTAAGGACAAAGACTCCCATAAGCCCCTCTTTACAGCCTCCATCTTTTATCCCCTTTGTGAATATGTGAAGTCCTTGCAGCTGCTTTAGAGATATAAAAAGCCCCAATTTGTTTGAAAAAAGCTCCAGTGCTCACAGGCAATGTTTAAAGAGGCTTTAGAAAAATAAAAAGTAAAAAGCGTTTAAAGTAGCTGTAGGGATTCTGTCAACTAAAAAGCAAGTCCAAGATGGCAGCATACATTGAAGGCCATCCTGCTTGGTCACCAGTTGCATCTTGAGGTTACTCCTACAGCTGGGGTCAGCTTGTTATTGACTAAAAGTCTTTAGTGACTAAGGGTCAAATTCAACCTTATCTCCAGGATCCACCAAGATGCTTTGGTGAATGGTCAATTTAAGGAAAAAACAAATAATTGTTAACTGTTTGATTACATATTTTTAGCAAAGGCAATAAAAACTGATTTCTAAGATGTTAGAAGACCTTTCAATCATAAAGATGATTAAAATTATGTAGTCATATTTTCATTCTGTTTAAAATATTTCTTTCATTTTGAAGTATTTTATTTCTCTTTGAGAATATTTATTTATATTATCTGAAAATATATTATTCATATATAAAGTTCCAATGAGCGATAAGATTTTCCTATGTGCCAGATGGTGCTGACACTATACATTTTTTTCAAAAAGGGAAAAACTGTATTAAAATTATAATACTCAGTACAGACCAATGACATTTGTTATCTTGAGTCTTGTACCTCTTGTAATTGCAGAAGTCAAATGTGACTTGAGGATTATACTTGAGTATGCATGGTCTCTTTGAGGGAGAAAAGATATATAAATGAATAATTAAAAAGTAATGGAAGGAAGTATTAAAAATGTACTTGACTCTTTATGGTAGGGAGTGCAGATAACTACATGCCAAAACGATTTACATAGGTGCAATAACTTTTCAGAATACATGTCTTAACGTGGCAGATGAAAGTAGAGAATATTCTAGAATATTCTACTTATATTAGAATATTATAATATTCTACTTATTAGAATATTCTGTAGAGAATATTCAGATCTAGAAAAGCAAAATCAGGGCTTAATATCTGGTCCTGTTACTTACTTGTTAATTCATTTTGATTTTACTGAGATAATTCCTACCTTTTAACCATGGAGAAAGTAAAGGTCAAGTGTTAGAATTAATAAATTCAGCTTTGCCATTTTTTTTGTGTGTGTGTGACAAGAAGTTTGTAAGGAGGACTTCGAGACTTGGGATCTTTTTCTAAGTTTTCTTTCAGGGCAGCGGTAGAGAAAAGAACTGTCAAGAGGTCACCTAAACATGAGTATTGAAGAAGATTATAGAGGTGAGGAAGGATGACCAGATGATGGGATGCCCCGCAGTTCGGTGCTGCTCAAAATGTGGTAGGTGGACGCCTGCTGATTCATAAATAGCTGGTACTAACATGAATGCAGAAATTGACAGGTCAGTGTTTACAAGTTTCTAGAGGAATTTAATAGAGTAATTCTATGTCTGTCAATTTAATAATAAAATTTGAGGTTTTATTTTCTTATTTCTTCATATATTTTTTCTTTCTTTCCTAATAACTTATTTTTGTGGAAATTTACAGTTTAATCAGTCTGCGATGGCTCCTTCACCTCAAGTCATTTGAAAAGCCCTGTTCTAGTAAAAAAAAAAAATTGAATTTTATTAATTCCAAGTTGATAGCACAGTGAGTTTTTTTTTTTAACCAACTGCACAGTTTTTCCTGTTTTTCGACCATGATGTACACAATATGCTCTTGTCAGAGTGATGTTGGCAGTTGGGGTTTTGAAGACTTTATAATGTAAATCTGGCTGTTTGAATGAAGGACTTTTGAGAGGCAGAGAAAAATACAGAGAATTTTTTCCAGCTTCTTAGAAGATATGGAAAACTTGTAAACAAATTGGTGTAAGTTTACTAACACCGGTGCAGAGCATCACAGCAGCAAGGGAACAGCATTTGTCCAACAAACAATGCCGAGGCAAATGCCAGGCCCTGTAGAATACTCTCAGGATCACCGGCGCTGATTCAGGCCAGCTGCTGCCTCAGGTAAACACCAGCAGCCGGCCTTCCCTCCCTGGTGGCTTACAAGACTCAGTCTTAAACTCTGGTAAATAACTTGGAGGAAGTAAGGACCAAAGAAGAAACTTCTGGCATTGTAAGTAAGCCAGGAAGGAAGTGCAGGAAAGACATCTACAAACAAAATCTCTGTTTCCTGCTTCCATTTCCTTCTAACTTTTGGCCGCTTTTCCTGTATTTGTTCATTTGTGTGCACACATGTGTAAAAAGTTCCCAGGCGCAATTAATTTTAGACTTTTATACAGTATATGATGGATGCCTACAATGAGTTATTTTTGTATTTGGTGGCTGGAAGTTAGAAAAATCAGAATCAGCTCCCCACAGTCTGTTTTAGATAGTAAGTTAATTGTCAATGAATGCCTAATTTTACTACTTTCCCTTTGGAGGAAAAAAAAAATTAGGCAAAGAAACTTATTTGCCTATCAATTTCAAGGTTTTAGTTTTATTTTTTTAAAAAAGGATTGTCAACACCCGTAAGATACATTTCTGCAAATAGTTCTAATTGTTACTTCACAATTTTTGTCAGGTCTTCATCTGGAATAAGACAAAACTAAAGGCTGAATGATTCAGTTTCAGGAGCCCCAGAAAATCAGCTTAATAGTTGTTTATTTGATTTAACCTTTTGTTCTGAGACAATTGTAGATTTACATGTAATGGTAGGAAATAATAGAAATATTCCATGAACTTTTCACTCAGTTTCACCTAAAGATAACAAACACGCTCCAAAGAATTTATTTATATCTCACTAGTTTTACTTACACTTATGTGTGTGTGTATGTGTGTATACTACTTCCATGCAATTTTTCCACATCTCTAGAGTTGTGTGACCACTACTATAACCAAGAACCCTTGCATCAGAAGGAGTTCTTGTGCTCCTTTTTTTGTAGCTAAAATCAGTTTCCTTTCCCTTAACCCCTGGCAAGCATTAATTTGTTTCCATCTTTATTGTTTTGTCATTTCGATAATGTTATATGAGTGAAATCCTATATTAGGTAGATTATATGATTGACTTTTTAAACTTAGCATTGTTCTCTTTAAATCCATCCAAGTTTTACCAAGAGTTTGTTCCTTTTTGTTGCTGAGTAGTAGTATCCCATGGGAGGGACATACCACATTTTTAATGATTCACCATTGAAGGACATTTGGATTGTTTTCTTAGACTCTTTTCTTCCTAATGGAATTTTTTTTCTATTATCATATTTTAGAAATGTAGTCTATACTCATATGTACCAGGGCTTATTTAGGGCACTTTTCATGTACCAGCTTATTTAGGGAACAACTCTATATGGTAAATGAGGATGACCAGGTTAGAGCAGGCTGAATAGCCTGCCTCAGTCAAAGAGAGAGCAAATGATCGAACTGGAGTGTGAACACAGGCAATTTGATTTCCAAGCCTAAAATTAGATTTCTTCTATTTTCCAGAGTAACAAACTAAATGTAGAAACAGTTTTTATGTTAATTGCTTAGTTTGTCCAATGTATAATTTCATATATTTGTACAAACTTTTCAAGTACCTAAGTAAATAATAGAGACATCCAAACATTGCTGACATGTAAATGGAAAAATATTTACTCAAAATCTCTGTTTTTGTATCTGTGAATGCCAATGTAGTATCATAATCCTGTGAAGAACCTCGTTGTGCAAAGGGACCTGACAGTGTTCTCCGGTTAGACTCTTTCTTGAGCTCCAAGGCTGAGTGGAAGGTGGAGTGGGGAGGGGAGAGAGGGCTGAGTGTAGAGTTCTAAGTTGGGGGAGGCATAATCTCCTCAGGGTGTTGGCCGTTCACTGGGTCTGTTTTGTGTTGGGCAGTGTCTCCCCCGTGAGGAGGGAAGGTCAGATTTTCCCGGGAGACGCGGCCTGCTCCTCAGGATGTGGAGCTCGTGTCCCTGAGGACCCAGGCTTACCAGTTCAGTGAGTATTCTTAGCATGAAGTATTAGGAGTCCCCTGAGTTCTAGAGTTGAGTAGAAGCGAGTGAGCCGCAGGCACGATGGTCCCCACCTCCTGTGAGGGAGGGTCACGGAGTTCAGGGCGCGAGTGGCCCAAGCCCTCTAGAAAGCTGCGGAGTCATGGGAATGGCAGCCAGGCCACTTCTGGGAGGGTGAGGTTTTGTGATTCTCTGGAGAAACTAGGTAGCTTTGTTTGGACAATCCTCAAATATAGAAATCAGGGTCTGCATGCTTAGTCAAGTTTGAGAGCACAGTGGGTGAGGGACAGACAGCGAAACAGCGAACCACACTAGCAGTTGGGCGAACAGTTTGTGGGGAAAGAGAGCTGCCGCCTGAGAGGAATGCGGAGTCCGAGAGTTCACGTCAAAAATCCGGACGCGAAGGGACCCAGCTGGCGCCACAGTTGCAGTGTGAGGACTGTGAGGTCTGCAGAGGGACGGGAACACTGCTGGTTTCTCTCCTTCTCCTGTCGGTCTCTTTGGATTCTTAGAGGAGTTATGGTGGCCCCAGGTAGGTGGTCTCATGTTGATAAATTTCAAGAAAAAAATTCTAGTAACATTTGTAAGAAACTTAAAAGATGGGTGATCTTGTGTAAAACACACACACGCAGCGGGCTAAGAGAGAAGAAACCTGTCGATTTGCTAAGTCCTTTGCATAAGTCCCTTCATCACTGAGGGTCCCCACATGTAAGACACAGGACAATTTTGAATGATTTTTCAATATTAAAATTAGATAATTCTAGAAAAACACTGTAAACTTTTTCTTATGCTTTGAACTATCCGACTTCATTACTAATACAATTATTTAAATTGCCCCGCATCGTGAGTTCTGACCCCATGGCACTCTACCCAGGGTGACTGAATTTTTTAAACTACCCTGTTTAAAAAACAAACTAAATGAATAAATAAATTGAACAGCATACCTTTTTTTATCGGGAAATAGCACTGTATACGAAGAGGATGCCAAAATAAAGTACATGCATTTTAAGGAAGGAAAACTGTCTTAAAATTGTACACTCAATATATACCAATAACAAAAAGATGAATACAAGTCACCCTGAGAACTTCTTATAACTGCAAAAGTCAAATGCGACTTGAGTATTATAAATTTAACACCGTTTTCCCCTTTCTTAAAATAGGTGTACATTTTTTGGTCCTCTCTATTTTCCCATTTAGGACATATGTAAAGAAAACATTTTTTGGGGGGGTGCACAATTAGCAACTTTAAATATTTGCTATGCTTTCATCTCCCCACACAAATGTGCTGTTTTGTCTTAAAATTGTACACTCAATATATACCAATCACGAAAAGATGCTTTTACTCTTGAGCAGCGAGAGCCGACTGCAGACAGCAAAGGCAGGGGGGATGCTGTGGGACTGAGGCTGCTAATCCAGGAGAGAGCATTTACTCCGCGGGTAGCCTGCGTGGGGGGAGAGGGAAAGGGCTGGATGAGAACTGAATAGACAAGGAGTACCAGAGATCCCTCTGCGCACAGGGTCCCTGCTCACTGAACTGGGGATTCCTTAAGAATGAGAGACGCCCCCTTGGGAAAGAGTTAAACACGTTCACGTCTATTGCATTACTCATCCCACTGCAGAAGGGAGAAGGGGAAGAAGAAGAGAGTAAGACGAAAGAAATGCAGGAGTTGCCAGCAGAGATCAGTCTTTCAGGTGCCGTCTGCCCGGGTTCCTATGGCTCTATCCGGCATACGGAGGATTCCAAGCTGCTGGGAACCACCCGGGAAAACAAAGCAAAGTGCCTCTGTTATCCCTCTGTCCGACATTAGATATAAATGCCACTGATACAAATACCTTTACAGGGAAATTACTCCTGAGAAAGAAATTCATTGTCTTAACTAAAGCAAATAATTTCATCTGAATCTGAATAAAAGCAATAATCTTTAATAAAATAAATAATAATCTTCTTTCAACATAAAACTCATGTCACTAGTTTCTTAAAGTGTCTACCCCAGCAATATGTCTTTTGTGCTGATGGCAAGAAAAGCTTTGACATGTTTTTGTTTTCAGATGTTTTATATCTCTTTACTAATTTCAGTCAAAAAATAAAACTGGCTCTCACAAGATGCCATTTCTTTTTCAAAAGTCAAGACTTAAGAAAAATGCTTGGTTGATATTCTGATAAGCTGCAATGAATAAGTCATAATAGTAAATTTTGACTTAAGGATTTCCTTCTGATTATTTCACTTCAATACTTAGAAGACCAAAGCAATTCACACATACAAAAAACCCCAGAATTCATGAGAATATCTCCATTATGAAATAGTTAATTGTTATAAGGCTAGTGTATGTTGATTTGATATTTATAGTAAACATATTATTTGTTCATTATAACATCCAACAAAGGAAGTAGAAAAGCTGTAATTTATTATTTCTATTACTGAGGAGTAAATAGCATTCAGGGAACTTATGTACATGGAGTAAAACATGCAATTAGTAGAATTTCAAAGAAAATCTAATCTTTTGACTTCCATTTATTTTTTATTCACTAATTTACATATATTTTTGTTTCAGAATATTATGGACAAACATATGGTTTGGTTACATAATTTGCTTTTATATATAAATGTGCCCTTCACCCAGATAATGTGCATTACACCACTAAGGTGTGAATTTATCCTCCCCCACTTCCCCCTTCCCATTTACTTGATTTCCATTGAGTTTCACTTCCCTAGGTGTGCATAAATGTTGATCAATTAGTTCCTATGTATTAGGAACATATTAGTTATGGTTAGGTACCATAGTATTAGGTACATTGGTGTTTGTTTTTTCATTCTTGCAATACTTCACTCAGAAGAATGGTCTCCAGTTCCAACCAGTTGTTACAAAATATACTAGCTCACCAATTTTTTATGAGTGAGCAATACTCCATGGTATATGTATATCATGTTTTATTAATATACTCATGCATTGGCCGGCACTTGGGTAGTTCCACATCATTGCAGTTGTGAACTGTGCTGCTATAAACCTTTATATTTTAATTTTTTATTTTTTGAGACCGAGCCTCAAGCTGTTGCCTTGGGTAGAGTGCCATGTCATGACAGCTCACAGCAACTTCTAGCTTCTGGGCTTAAGTGATTCTCTTGCCTCAGCCTCCCAAGTAGCTGGGACTACAGGTACCCACTACAACACCTGGCTATTTTTTGGTTGTAGTTATCATTGGTGTTTGGCAGGCCTGGGCTGGATTCGAACATGCCAGCTCTGATGTATGTGGCTGGTGCCTTAGCCACTTGAGCTACAGCTTTGAAAAAAAAGTCATTTTGTCAAAAAGACACTTACACTAGAATGTTTATTGTGGTATAATTCACAATTGCAAAAATGCGGAATCAACCCAAGTGCCCATTCATTTATGAGTGGATTAATAAAGTGTGATATATGTGTACCATGGAGTATTATTACTCAGTCATAAAAAAAATTAACGCCTTTTACAACAATGTCGATGAAACTGGGGAGTGAAGTATCATAAGAATGGACAAGTACCATGTGTGCTCGCTATTAAATTGGAACTAACCTAGCAGCACTTGTGCGCAGGTGGAAGTAAAACTCAAAGGAAATCAAGCAGGTGGGAAGGGCAAAAGGGAAGGGGTGAAATCATACCTAATGGATACAACAAACACTATCTGGGTGATGATCAAACTTAAAACTTTGACTCAAGCAGTACAAAAGCAATTCGTGTAATCAAACATTTGCATTCCTATAATATACTGAAATTTTAAAAAGGGATATAGAAAAACAAATCCTGCCTAAGAGGCCCACTCTGAAGGGTAAGGGAGAGTGGGAGTCAACACAGAGAGCCCTTAGGCCACAATTTGTAATCTAGGGAGAAGGAGGAATAAAAAGAGATAAGAGATCCTTTCTCTTTCCAGCCTCAGGTTCTAGCCCCAACTGGGGAAGGAGTAAGTGAGAAAGGGTTGTTTATCTTTGAATGGGGATGGAAAGGCTGTATTGGAATGTTTGAATGAAGAGTGGAATAAGGATTGGGATTTGTTAAACCAGATACCTTTTATTATGCCAAATGTCATTGAACCAGATACTTTTAATTACTGGGTAGAGACTGTGTGTTTGTAACTTAAAAAAATTGGACTTTTAAAAAATAATTGCTTAAAAATGAGCTACTGGTTGTTGATTTAGTGCATTTCTTTCTATTTTTCTCTTTTGCTATCATGAACATGATTTTATATTTTGCCTTTGTGTTTCTCTATGATAGAATTATCGTAAGTATTTCCATGCTGTTATGTAATCTCTGTAATCATCATTTTAATGCAGTGTTGAGTTCCCTGTATGTGGGCCATAGTTTACTTTCCCATTTCTGTGCTGTGAGATATAAAGCCTATTTAGGAATTTTTTAAAATAGACTTTTTCAGTTGTTTGTTGGTTTGTTTATGTTTAGGATCTGGGTAGGATATCACTAATATTTTTATGACAATTTATAAATATTTCCTATAATTATAAATTGTTCTCCTAACTTGTAATTTCAACTTTCACTATTACCAAATATGTATGGGAGAAACCGAAGATAGTTTTGGAGTTTATCTTTTTATTTTCAATTTGCTAATTTCATAGGTTAAAGTTTTTTATTATAGCACTGACATATTTCTTTGATAACAAGTGGTGCTTTTAGAATTAATTTTATATACTAAAAGTATTTCTTGCTTTGTTTATTTAAAGTATTTTTTCTAAATACAGAATGATTAGAAAAATATTGAATCTTTAACCGATACCTAGTAAAATAACACAAGCAGGTAGTACACCAGGGTAAAATTACAACTAGTAAGTAAGCATGTGAGACCATGCTGAATCTCACTAATTATCAAATAAATGCAAATTAGAACAGAAATGAGCTTTATAAAGAGATTGCCTCTTTATTTATTTGCTATAAATTTGAACCCAATTGTTTACTTACCTTTAAATTTCTATTCACTTTTTTACATGCACGAGTTTTTAGTTTTATGGAGTTAAAATTTCTTTTAACTTTAAAAATTCTTTTTACTTTTATTTTTGTATTTTTCTTTCTTTCACTTAGAAAACCATCCTATCTCTAAAAATGAATAAATAATCAGGTAAATTTTTTCTGATTTCCTTTTAATACTTTTTAATTATTAAATATTAAAGTAAGAAGATTTGTATGGATTCCACTTTTATTAGTTCCCCATAAAATTATACTAAGGCCATTTATCAGATGATCCTGTTATTATTCCTTGATCCAGTGATGCTTCTTTTGCCATAAATGCAATACAATTTCTTTTTAGCCATCTCTGTTACAGTGTTTACCTGAAGACAGGTGGGCTGATGTTTTAATTACTACAGCTATACAATTTGTTTTAAATAATGATTTGGCTATTTTCCACCTGGTTATTTTTCAGATGGAAATTAGTCTCTTCAACATTTAAAATTGATTCTATCATGATTTTTATTCAAATTGAAGTAAACCTATAGATTAACAGTATCAAGTGAAAATATTAAGAAATATAAAAGAAATAATGGATATACCTTTTTGAAAAATACAAACATAAAATAAATATTTATATTTTTATTCCTATAGGTCACTCACTTTTCTTGTTTGAATGATTCCTATCATTTTTTTGCTGTTGTTAATGGGAAGTCTTGAATTAGAGATGTAGGATTAGAACTGATATTTTCAAATGGATCTTTTACCCTTCACATTGGCGAGCTCCTTTATTAATTTTATTTTTTATCCAGTTGGTTTTTTAGGGCTTCTGTGTTGCATCCTCTGAAGCTGAGGAAAATGTTTCCTATTTCTTTCCATTACAATCTCATTTATTTTTGGTTCATAAATTATGGAATTGGTGAGAATTTCTTAAGTATTGTTATTAGGTTAGAAGTAGTTAGAAATCTAATTTGCTTAGCTAGTGATTTGAGGGAAAAGACAATAGCACTTTTCCCACAGAGTCTAGTCCTGGATGTTAGCTTGAAATAGACCCTGAACTCATGTTGCTTGTCCATCTTAAAGGGTTTTAATATATAAATGGGCATAATATTTTATCCAATGCTGCCTTTTGCCATCCCATTAAAGGGATAACATTTTTTCTTATTTATCCTTTTCTTGTGACATATGATGTTCATCAATTTTATAAATGAAATCCACTTTTCATTCTGCAGATGAATATCCTTTGTCATAATAAATGTGGACTTCCTGTTATGCAATGAAATCATGGATAACAGCACTAGCAGAGCAGAGCAAACGAGTGTGCCAAAAAAATGCAGACACATTTTAAGCAATGCTATCTACGTATTACTTTTCAAAGTTGAATTGAAATATGGCAGCAATGTGTGTAGTATGACCTTCTCTCAAAAGGTGATGTCAATCAGGCTCTGCGCCTGTGGCTCAATGGGCTAAGGCGCCAGCCACGTACACCTGAGCTGGAGGGTTCGAATGTAGCCTGGACCCGCCAAACAACAATGACGGCTGCAACCAAAAAATGGCCGGGCATTGTGGCGGGTGCCTGGAGGCGGAGGCAAGAGACTCGTTTGAGCCCAGGAATTGGAGGTTGCTGTGAGCTGTGATGCCACAGCACTCTATCTAGGGTGACAGCTTGAGGCTCTGTCTCAAAA
>CAUYON010113746.1:0-21614 GCA_963573935.1 Arctocebus calabarensis
GAAAGAAAGAAAGAAAAGAAAGAAAGGAAGGTGAGAGAGAGAGAGAGAGGGAGGGAGGGAGGGAGGGAGGGAGGAAGGAAGGAAGGAAGGAAGGAAGGAAGGAAGGAAGGAAGGAAGGAAGGAAGGAAGGAAGGAAGGAAAAATGACCAGCCCATGGTATGTCTTACCAACAACCTCAGCCTAAGGGCTGAGTGTCCTCCTCCTGGACTAGGCAGAAAGTCCTGGCCTTGGCCATCCTCCAAATCTCTTTCATTAATATACTGGTCTTTAATCTTTTACAAATCCCAACCCTCCCACTTGCACTGTCTTGTTTTCACATTGATGAAAGTTTTATGGCTCTGTCACTAACCTCTTGTTCTCACCACCTCTGACCACGTCCTTTTAGCTTTTCTCAAGGTTAGTTCTAGACTGAGCCATCTCCACCCAAAGGAATGTCCTTGTCCTCAGCTCAGGTTGCCCAGTTCTTACACCTGGTTCTAACCGAGTATCTCTCATTGGTTCGTGAGAGGTTTCATTTGCTCAGTCTACCATCCAGGATTGCCATGGAGATCAAATAAAACATTTACAAAATGAAATCTATGATGGGCTTCTGTAACACTGACAAATCCTGCCACACCTTACTCCAGAGACACGTCAGGAAGAGGCAGCACAAGGAGTTCAAGGGCACAGCATCCCGGGAGTTGTGTGGGGCACACTATGCACAGTGGCCCTGCTGTGTTAGACAAAGGTGCAGTCTTCATGGATTGGTTCAGGAGGCTTAAGGCACAAGGATCATCAGGGTTAAAGGGAAAACAGGAGCAGAGGACAGCAAAAGTAAGAAAGAAAGAAAGGTGAAGATGAGAAACAGTGCCCAGAAACCCATGCAGATGTGTCCATAGAAAAAGATCTAGAAGGATAGTCACAAACACTTAACCTGGAGTGTAGCATGAGGAATTATGTTGTTAATAATTTTTTTAGCCACAACGTTTATAGTTCTCAAGAAGCAATAACAAAAGAAGCTGAGGAGGGGGGAGAAGAGCGCTGAGTCATGGCGGGGGAGGGGATGCCACACACAGAGGTGTGTACTTCCTGTCCCCATGGCACCCTCACCGTACCTCTTCGCCCAACCTCTGGTACAGGGCTACTGAGGAGGGGCAACAACCGAGGGACAGGGACAGGACCAAGCCAAAGTGGGGGTGCTGAGCACTAACCCGGCTTGTCCCACACCTCTTAGTTCCTCCGGCTCTCGGGTTCATGTTCAGGTGATTGCTGAAGCCCAGACACTGAACAGCATCACCCAGGGACTAAACGCAGATGGAGAGAAGACCACCTGGGTTGGAAGAGTGGAAAATGGTCCGTTCAGGGGAATCTGGAGAAAGAGAAGCGTCAGCACAGGACAGTGCTTTGGGGGGAGGTATGCGGCGGGTGCCGGGAGAACTAAGGGAGTTAATATGCTCCAAGGATTAGCTGAGCCACAAATGAGAGACAGAACTCAAACTGGCTTAACAGCAACAGCAGGAAGGAAGTGCATTTCTCCAGTAACTGCAGTGTGTAGGGAGAGGTATCCTAACCCCACTTCAGCCAGCACACGGGCACCATTCCATCCTCAGCCTCTACCCACATCCCTAAACCTCAAAAATATATATGTGTGTGTGTGTGTGTGTGTAATGTGATTATATACATGCATTATAATATATATGCATCTTACTGCATAATACGGTTTTATTTTTATTACTGAGACACTTAAAATAGGAAAGCTGGTGATCAGTTTGATTATTTTACCAAATATTATAATTGTTTATTCTTAAGAAGCAGTGGGTCAATGGTGTTAAAGTGAGGAAACATCTCATCTAGGGTAGCTCATTCTTGAACAGTGACACCTAATGTTGCCTTGCGAATATGAAGAACTTGGTGCATTTTCAAAGGGTTTTCTTACCTCTCACGCTGTTTTGCCCTTAGAACAACCCTGAAAGATAAGGTGGGTAACAGCAGACCCATTTGAGAGACATTGCAACCCAGGTCCTCCCCAAGGAGGTAATTAGATAGAGGCAGAAATGAAACAAGAACTGGAGATTTCGCAGTTTTTAATAGTCTGGTGTAATGGTGGGGAACACAGGGACTGAGCCAAATAGCTAAAGATTGATTCCAACTTCGCCACAGACTAGTTGTGTGCTCAAAAGCAAATTATTTAGGTGTTTGGGGCTTCTGTTTCTTCATTACAAATTAGGGTATTATAGGTTAACTTGTGTCTCTCCAAAAGGTGTGTTCAAGTCCTAATCGGGTACCTATGGGTGTGACCTTATTTGGAAGCAGGGCCTTTGTGGACGTAATGAAGTCTAGAGGAGGCCACACTTCATTAGGGTAGACCCCAATCCAATAACTGATGTCCTTATAAGAGAGGAAATTTGGGCGCAGACGTCCAGGAAGGAGAAGGCCATATGAAGGCACACAGGCAGAGGGTGATGCCGTATGATAACGGAAGTAAAGATGGGAGCCTTGCAGCTGTGAGCCCAGGATAGCTAGGACTGCCCACCGGCAGTAACAGCTAGGAAAAGGCAGAAAGAAAAACAGGTTTTCAGAAGGCGTACGGCCCGATACCTTGATCTCTGACTTCTAGCCTATGAGAGAATACATTTCTGTTTTCTTAAGCCATCCAGCTTGTGGTGATTGGTTATGGCAGCCCAGGAAACGGGTCCATGGGATGACCACATTCCCTGCCTTGGTGGGTCACATTATCGTTCTGTACTTTTGTTGCTCCCCTTGACAGGGTGACACACCCTTGCCTATAAGGGTAATACACAACAAGGAGCGAGGGGCCGCTCCTTCAGCCGGGTGGCCCAAAGGAACACAGCTGAGGCTGACCTGTCATGAGCTCTCGTATGTGTGAGCAATAAATCTCCAATGCTTTAAGCATTTGGGAATGTTTCTTCTAGAAGCACAACTTAGCCTAAGACAACCAAAATCCTCAGTCACTTGTGAGGACTCAATATCATGATACTTGCAAAACACAGTATTGTGTTGACTGATATGATTTAAGCCCCATCATTGTCTTCACTCAAACAGCATGTTACAAGTACTCAATGCCTAGTATGTGTCTGAATAAAATGCTCGGTTCAGGTGTAGACATGTGACCAGAGCCGGATGGATATACATCACTCCTCGGACTTCACTCTGGAAGAAAGCGAAGTATCACTAGATTTCTGACTACAATAGCGACATGTGCTTGGTAAGGGGCACCTGTTCTATGGGAAAGAGAGACTCTAGTTGCAAATGAAGTCAGCACAGAGGAAAGAAGAGGCTAGAATTAGACACAAAGAAGTAGAAGTTCTTTAGACATCAGCTAAGCCTCTTAGATCTAGCCCGGCTCTGTGGACACACCCTGGGATTTCCAGTTACATGAGCCAACATTTTGCCATTTTTCCTAAGCTGCTTTGAGTTGGGCTTCTCTGTTAATAGACAGCGTCATGACCCCTAGTGAACTCTGTCCTAATTCCCTGTCACCAGATGGTTGTCCCTCAAGGGCACAGGCTGTGCCTTCTTCACCTATATAATTTCTATAGCTCTCAGCACAGTGAATGACACATTTGGCTGAACACTAAATATACTATGTAAATTTTCGCCAGACTTCTGGGCGCTCAAGGAGAATGTGGGTCTTGCTGCTGCATACACACACCACCCACAGAGGAAGTTACTTGTAACTTACGCTCAGAACTGTCCTCAGAAGATTACAGGTAACGAATGTATTTTTAATCATTATTGATAAAAATCGGAATGCTTGAGAAGAAAAGCTTAAAATTAAAAACAGTAATTTATCATGTTCAAAACCTTTCAAAGAATCTTCCAACCTTCTCTGAATCTCTGTTTCTTCATCCATAAAAATGGGAGCGAATAGTAAGTTTTCTTTCTGTCCTGGGACCCACATGAGATAATATAGCAAAAATAGCATGCACAGATTTATATGGCAACTTGTACAGCGTCAAACAAAAAGTAGCTATTGTTACCACACACTCATAGTTAGAAACACTCTATGTGGACTGAACAAGTCCTGATGAACTTTCTGGAGACATCAGGATAATGGGACGCTGCTATTTGAGACTTGGAAGTTTTTTCTCCTGGTATAAGAAAAATGGCCCATTTTGTCATAGCAAATAAAGCACATTCATGTTACATTAACCCCAAGGGGAGATGGGCCAACATCAAGATAAAACAGGGACTAAGAGCTGGATTCCCAGAAATCACAAAAAGCCACCAGATAAACCAGCAGCAAAGAATCAAGCCCAGTGATGTGGGGGCCACAGACGCGGGCTGAGTCTGCACCCCAGCGTGGATGGCAGGTCGGAACACATGGGCAGGGGACAGGACCACGGCCCCTCCCACACCTGGATATACACCAGAGCGGTCTGAAAGGCTTGGCATGTGCGTCCTACGGCAAACATCCTTTTCTTTTTCTTTCCTAACCAGATATCACCCTCCTGTTCTTGCTCCCTTGTGATCAGTGTTCCATACAGCAGCCCTAGAGGTCTTTAAAAATCAAAGACAAAAGCAGACTTTTATTCCTGCTTGAAACTTCCAAATATTTCCTATCACAATCAGAAGAGCATCCCAGCTGCTATGAAGCTCCAAACACCGGGCCTCTTCCACGTCACTAATTTTTCTCTGCCTGACCTGGTGGCCACACTGCCCTCTTCCCAGTTCTTCCAATGTGGCGGGTTCATCCCCAACTCAAACCCCGGGAGCTTGCTGTCCCCTCTGCCCAGGCCACGTTTGATGAGGACTCTGTATTCTTCATCTCTTCCTGTCATCCAGATCTTCACTCAGCGCTCCTGGGAGGGGCCTCTTCTGCCCACCTGACTTAAGGCTGCTCATCTACTTCATGTCTAACCTCACACGTCAGTTATCACTGCCGGAAAAACTGGCTGCAATTTGGTACATGTGTGCGTAAGTACACACACCTGCACGTATGTATATATGCACACAATACGCGCGTGTGTGTGTGTTCCTCAGACTAAAGCTCATGATGCACTGTTGCATTCTGTTGGGCTTTCACTCTTGTCTTGTTCATCACTTTATTCCCAGTGCCTAAGAAGTGCCAGGTCCATAGTGAAATTTCTTTTTTCTTTTGTTTTTCATTGGGGATACCCATGTGTTGTATGGGGTTGGCCCCCCCCTACATCCTAATGCCTGTATATGGACTTATGATTTCAACATATAAATTTGAGGGGAGGGAACATTCAGTTTATTGCAACTTCTGAGATTTTATTACAAAAAAAGGTGTCATTTACTCCCAGTCACTATCCTATGACAGGGTGAATCTTTCCCAGCAGTCACGGCTGTCACCTGATATCTGTATCATACAGCCTTGCTTCCCTCTGAGTATCAGTCAATCCTGGGTCTGCAAAAGACCTTGAAAAGGTACCAAGTCCACTCCTGCCTTTAGACAGGATTGTACCTGAGCCATTTCTAATGGGAAAGTGTAGGTCTACATTAAATGCCTGTGATTAATATAATGGTACAAGACCCAGCAGAGAGACCCTTTCACCCCTCTTTTTGATATTTTCATGCTTTGAAAAGTATAAACTAGAAGAGAAGCTTATTGTATGACAAGTATAACAGGTGGATTTCAATCCCAGGGCCAAGTCTGACGGATTACTAGTGTCTATCTTAGAGGATAAGATGAAGAATTTTAGGTTGTTTTGAACTAAATAAAAATAAACAAGGAAACAAACACCCTGGGACTGATCAGTAGGGTCTGCATGGGGCAGAGGATAGTGAAGTGCTAACATTATATATTTGCAGCTCATAAAAACACAAGGTTTCCCTTGAACCAATGTCTGCACCATCTGGCCTACTTCAATGATGTCATGAAAACAATGAGGACGAGAGAGCGGGCTCACTGTCCCTCTGTACCTCAGGATGAAAACCCTTAACTGTCTCTTATTTCCCCCTAATACTCTACAAAAGCACTAGGATGTCTCTCAGAAGTTCCCAGACTGGGAAATTTCAAGCAAAGTCTGCAACTGAATCATATCTCAGGGGCAAGGGAAGAAAAATAACCTAAGACAAGAGGCCAGTAATTCCCCACCCATGAACATCACATTCCTCATTGAAAGGGCAGGTTCCAGGTCTCTGAGTGTGTGTCTAAACATCCCAACCTTCATGTCTAGGTGGACATGTCTTTTTCTGGACTCATGTTTTCAGTCTCCTCCTGTATGTATCAACACGGGAGTTGCTTGACCAAACTCAATCTTACTTTCTGCTGCCACAGTACTCAAAAGCTATGTTGTCTTCTGTCTCTCGTATTTTTCAATAAATATTTCTTTAGAGCCATTCTAGGCCCTGGGTCTTGGGAGTGAGCAATACATATAAGGCCCTGGCTCTTGCAGACAAGGCCACCAGATTGTACAACTGTAAGAGTAGCAATATGGCTGCTCTTTGTAAACAGTGTCTGCAGTGGAATGCAACATGCTGGCCCTTCTCGTGGGCTTAACTTTTAGAAGGGAATATGAAAAATAAGTATGTGTATGACAAGTGGAAAAGAAACCTGTCACATAGGGGTAGCACCTGTGGCTCAAAGGAGTAGGGCGCTGGCCCCATATGCTGGAGGTGGTGGGTTCAAACCCAGCCCCAGCCAAAAAAAAGAAAACTGTCACATAGTGACAAGTGTTATATTGAAAATAAATGGATGTGGTAGAGAGTGGAGAATATTGACCATAGTGCTGGGCACGGGGGAGCCAGAGAAGGGAAAACACCATTGAGGAAATGACATGAACACTAGAGTCATGACCAGCAGTTAATCATGTGGAGACTGGGGCAGAGCCTCTCACACAGAGAGACCGATGAGGACTACATCTGGAAGATGGAAAAAAGCGTGGGCCGTAAGGACAGAGAAGAGAGCCCTTGGCTGGAGAAAATGAGGGACGAGGCCTGGACAGGGCTTAAGGCATGAAAGCAGGGCACAGCCAGGGATTTGGCTTCTGTCCTAGGCCTATGGGGAGCCTTGAGGGGGCTGGCCGGGGGTGATCTGAGGCAGGGATTTGCAATAGCTCTGTCTTAACTAGTATCTCCATTTAGCCAGTTGCCCAACTTAAAAAACTAGGTCCCCCTCTTCTCATCTGAGTGGTCACCGAGTGTTGTTTATTCTCTCCCTCAAGTGTCTCTCACATCACCCCCTTCCACTTCAGCTTCAGTTTCTTGGTCGTTTCTCACCTGATTTGCCCACGATGTCTCCCCACCCCAGGCTTTTCCAGGACTATCTTTGGCAGTGTCACCATAACTGAAGTCCCCCACCTAGAAATACCAACTGGGTCTCCACTGCTCACCAATTAGCAGGTCTGATCAGCAAATCTGAACCTCACTTTTATCCTCCTGCTCCTCTCCCATCCCTAACACAGGTCATCGTTTCAGGCTCATTGAAGTCCTTACTCTGTAGGAAACATTCTTTATGTGCCCATATTTATATACGCTCTTCCATCTCCCTGGAATGCCGGTTTCCAATGGGCAAATTTCGATCCATCCTTTAAGACCTATACCAAATGCCCTCTCTTTGGAGAAGTCTTACCTGATTTCGCCAGACAGAGCCCTGCTTGGAACAGCACTTAGTACATGTCCTCAGAGGCATTCGTCAACTTGGGATCAGAGTTCTCTGGGCATAAGGCCAGCACCCCCACTCTTAGAAGCTCCTGAGATCAAAGATCACAACTTGTATCTGAAAGAATGCCAAGACCAAGTGGACACCCAAGAAATGCTGACGCTAAGAAAGCCATTCCATGAGCCACAGAGACCCCAAAATGCATCATTCTCTTTGGGATCTGGGAGCCATCATCCCAGGGCATGAAAGCCACGATGCTTCAAATGCTGGCATCTAAGCTGTTCAACTGCCTGTTCAGAATCCAGGCAAGGAGGGCACACTGTCCCTCCTCCCTGACATCTCCAGAACCCATCAAGTTAAATCAGCTTATACAAACAATGTAAAAAGAACTAGGTAATTTGTAAGCAGTCATCAGCCCACTGGTGAAGGCATGCCAATGACAAGGGCAGTTTTACAGTACACATCTGGGTGGACAGATCGAAGCATCACAGACTCACAGAGCTGACAGCTCCTATTGTCAAAATAATAATAATAATAATATTAATAAGTTAAGCAAGTCTGTAGCCACTCCAATGATCAGATCCCAGAAGGACCCCAAACAGATACATGAGAAGAAGCCAAACAAAGCAGGCCGTGGAGCTGAGAATACTAATCCACTCGCAAACTTCTGCCTTTTTTTCTTTCCTACAGCCTTCATAAAACACCATCTAGAACTCATAGGGAATGCTTATTGGTAAATGATGGTTACTTAGTTACAGTAATAGTCAATATCTATTTATTACAGCCTCAGCAGAACAATAAAAATGAAAATGTACAGCCAGGACTCAACATGCCTGAATCTAACGGAGAGGGCAAGACGGAGTCTTGTTGTCTGGGCCTTCAAGAGGATGTAGTCAGGCCCCACGTGTTTAGGATGGGGAAACTGAGCCCAAGACTGAGAAAGGAACTGGCCTGCCACTCAGCCCTCAGGCAGCACGATAAAGGCTAGAACTTTAGTGCAAGGCGACTCCAAGATGAGATGCATTGGGCAAGGGGTTCCCAGACGGGTCTGGAGAGACAACATGAGGATAAGCTCCAGCACACGGTGGGATTTTTTTCCACCCAAAACAAGGAAAAGTCTGCCCCGGGCAGGAAGCATGTGAACACGTTGAGGGGTGGATATGATTCCAATAAATTTGAGAGAAGGATACTCCAGGGCAGCTGGGCAGCTTCCTAGATCACAGATGAAACAGACAGAAGGCCAGTTCTAGGCATCCAGGGCTGTATTCCTCTGTCACTTGTGATCTGGCCAGATGGGTCCACACGGAGGCACACCTCAATTTCCCATCCTGCCCCCGCAGACCTTCATCCTAACTGACTGTCGTCATCTCTAGGCTGGACTTCGTAACTGTCTCCACTTGGGGCCCTTGTGGTACATTCTTCAACTTCAAGTCCATGGAATCTTCTAAAAGTATATTCTTCAACTTCAAGTCCATAGAATCTTCTAAAAGTATAAATTAAGGCACACTAGTCTCTTGATTAATATCCCCAAGTGTTTTTTTATGTGCTTAGCTGGGATTTGGATAAAATCCCAATCTTTTTTTATTGCCTGTGATACTCTGTGTCAAATGACGGCTCTGAGCCTGAACTTGCCTCACGTATGCCAACATCCCCTCAATTGCTATATTCCAGCCTCTCGAAGCCTTCTTGACTGCTCAGAAGGGCAGGTGTCATTCTTACCTCAGGGCTTTGCGCCACTGTACCCTCTGCATGTAAATCTTTATGTGCAGACCCGTGCATTGCCAGCCCCTTCTGAGTTCAGCTTCAGAGGTGGCCTGATGTTCACTGATGTCTCAGTGACACCAGTCCTCAGCAGTGGCACCAGCTGCCCTTCTGATGGGCAGCAAAGCATTAAAGCTTTTTGAAGAAAATATGGGAAAAGATATGGACAAAGCATTAAAGCTTTTTGAAGAAAATATGGGAAAATATATGAACAATGTTCTTAAGCAACACCAATAATAATTAATTATAACCACAGAGCCAGAGGTTAACAAACATGACTCTGCTAAAATTTAGAAATTCTATGTATCAAAAAACAACAACAACAACCCAGAGAATGAAAAAAGAAAAGCCACAAGCTGGGAGAATATAATTCCTAGTCAATGTCAGTGTATAAAAGTTTAAGTTTTTATAATACTTAAAGAAGTCTAGGAAAGTAAAAGGAATTTAAAAAAAAAACAATACAATAAAAAATGGGCAAAAGATACAATGGGAACATCACAGAGGAGGAAAGACGAGTGATTGACTAAAAAAGAACCATGAGCTTAACTTGATCGGTACATAGAAAAAGAGAAATTAACATCATCGTGAGAAACATTTTTATACCACTAGATTGGTAAAAAGTTAATAAAATCTGAGAATAGCAAGTTTTGATGAGAATGTGAGGCAGTGGGAACTCAATCATCAGTGTGGGAGAATAAGTTATAACTATTTCAGAAAAACAATTTGGCATTATCTTACAGAGTTACAAAGGCACAAGTGGTTAGACCCAGAAACGTCTCACTCTTGGTGTCCACTGAGAGGAACTCCTGCATGGATATTCCAGAACATGTCTTTGAATATTTACAACAGCTGTATTTCAAACCGCTCACACAGGAAATAACCAAGGGCCCCTACACAGAAGAACAGACACATCAAGAAATGATGACTGCTCAGAGAATGAAATATTACTCAGCAGTGAAAGTGGATAGGCTGCAGCTACACGCACCAGTGAAGATGGAATCTAGATGATAAAATTGACTAAAAACGAATCGCAGAAGAAAACATACCAAACATTCCTGCCTTTAGAGAAGCAAAACTAAGAGATACATTGTTCAGAAATGAAGACATATGTGGTAAAACTACAAAGAAAAACAAGGAAAGGTTCAGCGCCCCTAGCTCAGTGGTTAGGACGCTGGCCACATACACCAGGGTTGGCAGGTTTGAACCTGGCCCAGGTTCAAGCAAAACAAACAACAACAACAACAGCAACAACAACAAAAAAGCAAGGATTTTTTTTTTCCAAATCAGAAGAAATAAAATTAAGTAATAATATGAAAGAAGCGAGTAAGGATGAAACAAGGCTGGGCGTGAGTTACCAGCTGCTGAAACCAGTGAAGAATGCTTGTATATTCTCGCTCCTTCTGCATGTGCTTGGAGTTTCCCACCATTTAAAATCTCTTTATTTTTAAATGCATATATGAACGTGTATAAGTACATATTTTGATTACTTTTGTGGGAGTGGGATGACAAGAGGGTGAGTTTGAAAAGAAGCCTACCGAGGAATCCAATTATGTTGACAATGTTCTGTTTCCGAATCTGAGTGGTGAAGGCGTGTTTTTATTTCCTTTTATTGTGCTTCAGAAACCTACATAGGTATTACCGATACACAATATGTAATACCTACATTATGATTTAGAAGATGTGGCTTTACACAGCGAGTGCATGGGATGACTGGGCATGACCCTTTTACTCCTAAAACTTCAAACAGCTGCAAGTTTCTTCCCATCCTGCAAATAAGGAAATTGGGTCTCACAATGGCTACGTATCTAACACAGCAGAGCAGCAAACGTCTACAAAAGGACATTCAGGGTGGGACACGAGGAAAGCCAGGAGGGATAGTTGCCAGGGAACCAGAGCGCTGGCTTGAGGGCATGAGTCGATTTCAGCAGAGGATCATTTTGGGATGCAGAGTGCAGACACACCAACCAAAGCTTTCCGGACACATGTGCTGGGGCCTCAGATGTGGGCACCCTCCTCAAATGGGTCAGATCCTTTTCTCCTTGTTCTTTGGACATAAACCAGAGCCCTGCAGTCTACTGGTGAGCCAGGCACTTCGTACACCACAAACACAGTCCTGCCCACAGCAGTTAGCAGCCGTGCTCACTGAGGATGCTGCAAACGAGGATGGTGGGGTCACAGATGCCCCGATCCTATTCCTCCGGCCCCAGAAGCTTCTGTGTAATAACTGCCGCCTATGTGTGCACAGAGCGTCTCGGCCTCCTCACCCTTCCGCTGCCGCTGGTTTGTAATTGTGCTCACAAAGGCCCACCCCAATGACTTGAAGCATCCCATTGGCAGTCACAAAGGCCAGGGAACTTCAGGTTACAGCCACAATTCAGCTTCAGCTCACCCCCATTGTGCCCAGCCACGGCAGTGGTCTCAGAGCCCGTCGGGGGTCTTACATACCTCATACGTTCAGCAAAGTGGGGGAACAATGTGACAAATTATGAACAAGCTCAGAGCGAGCCCGTGGAATTCTTCCCTTTGTGAGCCACCATCACGTGTCAGCTGCGCTGCTGGGCCGAGGGGGGGGTGCAGAAATAGAGGGGGGGACGTGCCACAGCAGGAGGCCAGCCCAGTGCTAGGACACGGCTATGCTTTCCACACTGAGGAATGCCTCCCTCTCTCTGGCTCTCTCCCCCCACCAGTTACAAGGGAAAAGAAAATTATTCGGACTCTTAAATTTATCTTTCAGATCTAAACATTCTATCTAAATATCAATACAATTCCTTGCTTAAAAAAAACCCTAAAGGTCCAAGCAAACCTTCCACTCTGAGAATCAAAAACACTCCAGTGATGTGGGGAACCAGACTTGGTCCTAACACTTCCAGGCCCTGGAGAGCCCGCCTTTCCTGGTACTTTCTGGTGCCTTGATTTCCTCACCTACAAAGAAAGAGACACTAATAGTATAAGTAAATACTTCATACAATGGTATTCATAGGATTAAATGTCTATAAAGAGCTTGGAACAGTATCTGGGCCATAGAGAGCAGTAAAAATTGTTCTTATTAAAAGCTGTTGTTTACGGTAGTACCAGAAATATATACCCTGTGACCATTTCATTCATTCTCCGCCCTCCTCTCCTGTGGTCTCCTTACTTCTCAGCAAGTTCTTTACAAGAAGGGTCACTCTTTTACATCTTAAAGTGCCTGGTGTCTAGGGGGGGATAAAGCACAAGAATTCTTAGGAAGTTTTTGTTGAACTAACAAAAGGTGAACTGCCAAAGTCGACTCTCTGTCACTGATACCGAAATAAATTTGCTCCACAAGGATTGCTGTGTATAGCAACTGAAAGGTTTCTCTTGACAAAGCTTGCCAAGTTTTGTCAGGAGACTAATACCGTGTTTTCGGAGGATAACAAAAAGAAGGTATCCTTTCTGCAAATAATTCGTGAATGCACCATTAATATTTTAGTGTTCGAGGTTCGAATTCTTAAGTTAAGGGTAGCTTTGCTTCTCTCTCCTTTTCCTTCCTTTCCCTCCCCTCCCTTCCCCTCCCTCCCCTTCCCTTCCCTTCCCTTCCTTCATTTTCTCTTTCCCTCCTTCTTTTTCTTCCTTTTGGTGTGGGGGGGGGGTCAATAGCTGTTTTCGCAAGCTCCCTATCAAATTCGAAATTGGAATGATTTCTTTTCGTCTCTCTTTTGCCTAAGAGACACTAAGTGAACTCACACCTCTGGCTGATGTAGCCTTAAGTAGTGTTTCTTTGATAATAAACCATTCAGAGACCACAACAATGATCAAGGCAGAGCTCACCACCAATTTGCCAAATCTTCACAAACCTTAGGGAAGAGAGAATCAGGATTTAACAATGTCTCTTGCCATTGAGAATCAGAGACATGGCAGGGATTCCCTTTTTAAGCGTAGAATAGAGCAAGTAGAAGAAAGCGACACACCATTCTTCAGATCAGCACCAGACACAGTGAGTGGCAGCTTGCTGCCTTCCTCCTCGTGTCTTAGGCCTTTAGAAAGGAACCAGGGTAGGTGTCACAGGAAACCATGCACCTTGAGGGACAGAAGGGAACAGATAGGGCAGGAATGATGGAGAAAACAGCCAGAGCTCATTTGCCAACAAACTGTGACACTTTTTGAGCTCTACCACTTGATTTCATGTGTAGTTTCTGAGCACCACTAAGACATCCTGGGTTGGGCTGTTCAAGAAAGGAAAATGTAAATCTTGTCCTCGGAGTATCTCATCTCACTGGGAAACCAAGACACACACACATAGGAGAAAATTCAAGTAGTCATTCAAGGCAAGGAATTCAAGAATCCATTTCAATTCTCAGTGGACAATGGGACCATAAACGCGTTCAGCAATGGAAGAGGGTGGTCACTGGTAGGGAAGGCTGCGTGGAAGCAGAGGGACTGCTCTGGGGATTGGGAGGATAGTAGAATTTGCAGGGAAGAAGCAGAGGGGTGGTCAGCCCAATAGGCTCAGTCATTGTGACTACCAAGCCCTCTTCCTTCCTTCTCTGCTCCTTGACAATGGCAGCCATCATGAATCAATCAGTCATCACTAATCAGCCCTCACTAGTCAATCATCATGCATTAGCCATCACTGAGCAATCAAGCTACTCTTCTCCATCATCCCCCAGTCCAGCCTGGGCTTCAGAATCCTTCTCAACACAGCATTCCTGGCGTTACTAATTGATTAGAATGAGTTCATAAAATACAACTATTTTATAGTTTGTCCCTCTATGTGGAGTGAAGTAGCACAAGTAAATGTGAGCATCTGAGAGAGGCCTTGGGGGCTGAGAAGCTCAGAGCTCAGACCATGAGCAAAGGTCGTGGGTAGTAGGGACCGGCAACTATAAGGCTCAACTCACACAGTGGGACATGGGGAAGGGGACAGTTTTAGAGGTCGGCAGCTAAGCATATCTCTGACTGGTTCCTGCCGATTTTAAGCCTGGGTAAACTAAAAGGCACTCTGTGTGTTATTTACACATAATGGTATACATCTCAGGCTGCTGCTACTTGAGATGAGGACAAATATTTGTAATAGTTGTCACAGCAGAATTGCACTTGGAGCATTCCCGAACAAAAGCGGCACGGGGTGCAGGTGGGGGTTCGGATCAGCCTTCAGACCGGCCTTCCTTCAGAGGGTAACCCGGCAGCTTTGTGGCAACCTCTCTCTCTGCTATCCGCCCCACACCTGACTCTACAAAGACAGGTGGGGGATCTCTCCCTCGGACAGTCCCCTATCTCCCGTGTGGTCACCTCTGCTTCCCAGAACAGGCTGAGGTGTGGGACCAATGTGGAATCTCAATTTGTCTAACCCCCTTTTTTCCTCTCCTTCCCCTGGAGAGCACCTTCTCACCCCTGCATGCTCCACAACATGAGCTGTCCTCATGGTCACTGAGATGCCCCCAGTCCATAGGTGCTAAGCAAAGCCAGGTCCTTAACAATACGGCCAGAGAATTTTAAGTCTAAAATATTAATATATCTTCCATAACTACAGAAAAGAAAGCTCCTACCGCAAAGAATGCTCCCTTCACTGAAAGAGGGTGGCTTTGATTTCTCCTAGTCCACATCCCCCTTACAGAGTCACATACGAAACAACAGCCTCAAGGAAAAGAAGCAACAGCCCAGGGCACGAACATGTCCCGGAGACATCAATATTGTCAGGCTTGTCAGGCGACTTCCCTCCCACTCTGCACATTCCAAGGGAGATTATTACTGTCCCCTAGAGAAGGAGGCCGGCTGAAAGGAAGATGCTCGGTTTATATGCTAATCCGACAACAGCAGCAATTGCTTCTCCCCCATTTGCCTAACAACGTGGGCAAAAAGCTGAGCACAGCCCAGAAGTCATCACTTGGAGTAAACAGCCGCCACGCCAAACTCTGCATCAGGATTTTATTTTATTTTAGGAAGTAGATGCCTTTTTTTTTGTTTAGCTGGAAATTACAAGGTGCGTAACTTTTCCTTACTCCTTCACTTTCACACCAAATTTGGTTTTCCGACAAGTAAAGGAGGAAAAAAAATCACTGGCCTCTCTGGTGGCACGGAGGGCCCCACCTCCTCCCCCAAGCTTTTGTGTTTGCCGGAGATCTGGGACAGTACCCTGGCAGAAAGCGTTCAGCAAGATTATCCAGCTAGTCACAGTCTTCAAGGGATAAATATCTAACACCTTGTTCCCTTTTGCGGTTCAAAAGCCACTGTCGCTGGGGTACACTGGTGGTTTAAAAAAAGGCTATAATTCATATGCAAACTAGAGGGGGATTTTCATGATTTCATAATAAAATGTTGAAACGCTTTGATCGGGAGTTGTAAGGAGGTGTGAAACAGTGCCTCGGAAACAGACAGATATTTGTGTAAGCATCCTTTATGTATTGCCAGTGCGGAATAATAACATATCAAAGCCCCAACTTACCTCATCTGCCTGGTACAGCCAAGGCATAAATAAAGGGGAACAATGGAATTACTATTACTCACTCTCCCAGAGCCGGCGACATCACTGTATCCTTTATAATTGCTGGCAAGAAGATTAATGTTTTGTTAAATATCAGAGCAAGGTCACGAGGGGGCTTGCAGGCCTGTCTAAACATCTAGTCTTTAAGCTCCTTCTCTCTCACTTGCTCTTTTTTGCGGAAATGAACTTGTAGCATTTCCTCTAATTATGGTGATTTTTGCCTTTGAAAAGGCCTACATCATCACTTCGCTCTGAACACGCGTGTGCCCACGTGCACACACACACACATCTCCCCCCCAACGATTTTTGCGAATAGGCCTTGATTTAGCTGCGGCATATGGGGAATGTTGTTATGAGGCGACCTTGCCCTTTTAACCAACGTGGATAATTCATTGCCTGTCACTGTGGCCTAAAGCAAGGGGCTCGTGCTTAAGAGATCGACTTTATTGGGGTCCTCAGGGGCTCCCTATCAAAGACTGCTATCGTTGTTCACTGTGCTTCTGTTATGTTTAGCTCGTGCGCCTGTCTGTACAGATGTTTCCAACAGCAAACAGTTCATGACCCAGAAAGAACACAATATTTTGGCTTTTCCCAGCTTTCAGCACCTGTTCAAACCAAAGGGACTTGGAAGCTCTGCACACAGATCAGAGGCCCGGCCAGCAACTGGAGGGAGGCTACTTCACAGCTAGAGCCAACCTTACAGACTGGTGGCAAAACCAAGCCCCCTGCACGCAGTGACCCTTACTGCCTTCACTCCCAGAAGTGCTAGCAGGCAACAAACCACAGGTCCCCCTGAAGGATCTATCATATTTATGCAACGATTCTTAAATATACCTGTCAATTTGTCTCTACCAGATCAGAAATTAACCCATATATCCCAGATCATCTATTCCAGATGTTCAGGGCAATGCTATGTCTTTATTACAGCTTTGGGCTCTGGCCACTGGCCATTTGTGCAATTTCCGCAGGCCCGTGGTAGACTTTAGAAGTTCTTCATGATGGAATGACTTGGGATGACTCTGGAGGCAGAGGAAGATTTTTACAATTTTCCAGAAGAAACAACAACAAAATGTAAAGGGCTTTTGATTAACAAAAAGGTCTTACCGATATGGGTGAGCCCACAATGGGAAGCACTAAAGGAAACCTCCCACCTCCAGCAGAATCTGAAAGAAGAAAAGTTCTAGAGGTCACAACAGAAGTGTGGGGTGTCTTTCAAAGAAGCTATTTGTCTTACCACTCCCTTTGCTGGGGAAAAAGGTTTTTAAGTTACAACTCCGACTTTAGGGAAAGTTGCTCATTGTCTGTTTTTCTTTCTTGCAGCTCAAGGAGGAATTAAGAAGTAGAAGAGACAACTTGGAATGAAAGTAAGTGGGAGAGACAATTGAATGTGAAAGGAAGGACGTCCTAATTCGGGGAGCTTGCCTCAACTTCACTATGCTCAGTTCCCCCTTGGTTCAGGGTAAAAGGAAAGCAACAATATTCCAGCTAAAGTGGATGCTTCACATCTATGTCAGACTCCCCATAAACATGTGTTGAGTAAGTGGATGCACAGATGGATGGACAGATAAATGGGTGGATGGATGGACGGCTGGATAGAAGGATAGGTGGATAGATGAATGAGTAGATGGAAAAATGTCTCTGTGTAGATGAATGGTGGAGGAAATGGATAGGTGGATGGATGGATGAATGAATGGTCATAGAGAATCAAAACAAGGTAGACTATACAAGTAATCACTCAGCTATGCTCGATGTTGGCAAATCGTTACTCACAGTTCAAGGCTGGCCCATTACCTGTTTGTTTTTTTTTTTAATTAAGTTTTATTAGAATGCAGCTATGATCATTCCTTTATGTTTACCTTTGTTCATTATCCAAGGCAGAGTTGAAGTATCGCTATGGAAAAAGTGAGCCTAAATAATTTACTCTTTATTTATAGAATAAGTTGACCAACCAACCCCTGAGCTACACTTTTACTACATTTTCTGAGTCTGCTCTCTTTCTTTTCTTTGTTTTACTGATAAAACAAACACACACACACACACACATAGTGTATACATACACAGTAAAACCACATACATTTTTTTAACTTGTATGAGCTCTAGCAAACATGGGCAATAAATAACTAAATAAGAATATTTTGGTAGAACAAGGCCAGTAAACCAAGCCAACTGCTTCACCTGTAGCTCCATTGAAGAAATGATGATGGTTTTTTCAATGTAGGACAAAGAAAGGTAAAGGTGATGGATTTTTTCAGATCCTATGAGGTACATACCAAACAATACGTCCTGTAATTTATGCGGAAGTTGAGGGGATTTTACAGTTTTGACTGTATGGTTAATTTTTTTAGCTTATCACATTCACATTAGACCCGAAGACACTATCCCCATGTTACCTTGGAATTTTATAACCTTGCCTTGTAAATATGATGGGTGGAATTATTTATTCTCACCTTAGTGACCATGTTGAATCTTCTCTTTCTGGGAGGATTATCTTTCTCTGCTTCCAGTGATCTGAGAAGAGTGCCACAATAGCTGCTAAACTCACATGAACTTAATTGCACGCTCCTGAGAGACATCAGGAACAGACCCAGAGCAGGGGCAGAAGGAGCCCCCAACACTTGAGGTGGCCCAAGAAAGCAGAGCTCCTGGAAACTGCCACATGGAAGGTCAAACTTGGGACGTCCACACCACTGAGGACAACGCTCGGTGAACTTGCTAAAGATGATCCCCACAGAGAAATGGGGCTGAAGGCAGATGTGTCAGGAAGGCTGATGTCATGACTTGTTATATTCTGTCTGTAATGGTCACATGCTATTTAATATAATGCTGTCATTGCTTTCGGCCATGTCAGTGCAAGAACCTTGCTGGCTATCAGGTCAACTACAGCCTGGCCGGAGTTAGCCCCTTGGCAAGTCAACATGATAAGCAGGTTCAAGGAGCCCCACCTCCTGCCATTCATGCCTTTGTGTAATCCCCTCCCTGGAGTGGGGGCTGGACATAGTGACTTGCTTATAATGAAGAGAATGCTGCAAAAGTGAAATGTCGTATGTGAGACCAGGTTTCAAAGACTGTGATTTCTGTCTTGTTCACCTTCTCTTGGCCTCTCAGTTGGTGGCTGAAACCAGTTGTCACGCTGTGAACTGCCCTATGGAGAGGCTCACATGGCTAAGAACCAAGGGGCCTCTAGCCAGTAGCTGGGGGAACTGGAGGAACTGGGCTCCAGTCTAGCCGCCCACGAGGAACTGCATGCTGCCAACAATCCCATGGGGAGCTTAGAAGTGGATGCTCCCCAGTCGAAGTTTGAGACGACTACATACTGCACAGACACCTTGACCTCGAGCCCAAAGACCAGCTAAGCTCACTCAGATTCCTGACCTACAGAAACTGTAAGACTATTTATTTCCTTTAAGCCAATAAAATTTGGGGTAATTTGATATGCAGAGAGGGATAACTCACATGACCAGGACTTGGCTTCTAGAATGCTTTGTAACAATCAGCATCTGATAACTTTTTGGGTTTTGGTTTTTTTTTTTTTTGAGGACTCAAAAGAAACACAAAGTTAGGCATAAGTGACTGGTTTGTTAAGTTCATTAATTTCTTGGTGGAAAAATTCCTGTTCTGGTTACAAAGGCTATCTACGTAAGAAACTACGCAAAAGTTAATGACATGAGGCAACCCCATTTTATTATATGTCCTGGATTCTTTAAGTCACAAATTTGGGAAGCATGGTTGCTGGGCAATTCCTCTGGGACACCAACTGATGTCACACAAAGGTATTAATAAATGGATGGTCTTTCTGAAGGGACCAAGACAACTTCTTTTGTGTCTGGTGGCTTCACAGAAGTGACTGCCAATAACGTGGGAGTTCATCAAAGCACCTTTGTGGAGCTTCAAAGTGCACGGGTCTCAAGGTAAGCCAACTTCTTATATGGCAGCTGGCTTTCCCAAGAACAAGTGTTCCAACAAGTTTGGTTTCATATTTATGCTCTAAAGAAGTCTTTCCTGACTGATTAGAACACCACGTAGCTGAAACGTCAGACCCAAGATACCTACAAAAATAAAATAAAGATAATATAGCTCAATAAGTTGAAAAACATTGCCTTCACGAGCTCTCTCTTGGATAGTCAAAATGCACATTAGCATATTAAAGCCCTTAAAACTCAAAAGCACAATTTGACTTGTTTAATCAAATATTCCTAACCTCCTAAATGATCTGACACTTAGAAAGAAGGAAAAAAACTTAGAAATGTGTCCTTTTCATAGTAATAATCATAGTAAAGGCCTCTCAGGGTTTGTCCAGGGCAGCACTGTCCAATAGAACATTAATGATGGAAATGTTCTGTGCTGCCCAATGTGGTAGCTGCCAGCCACAAGTGGCTACTAGGTATGTGAAATGTAGCTAGTGTAACCAGAAAGCTGAATTTTAATATTATTTCATTTTAGTTTATTTAAACTTAAATAGCTATATGAATCTAACAGATACCATACTAGATAGCAAAAGTCTCAGGCAAATGTTCTTCTTTTTTTTTTTTAGAGTGCCATGATGTTGTAGCTCACAGCAATCTCAAATTCTTGGGCTTAAGCGATTCTCTTGCCTCAGTCTCCCAAGTAGCTAGGACTACAGGCGCCCGCCATGACGCCCAGCCAGTTTTGGAGACAGGGTCTAGCTCTCGCTCAAGCTGGTCTCAAATTCACGAGCTCAGGCGATCTACCTGCCTCAGGCTCCCAGAGTTATGGGATTGCAGGCATGAGCTACCACATCTGGCCACAGGCAGATGTTCTTAGCTCATGACATTGTTTGATATTAATTCGTATCCCAGATTTGATGAGATCACTATGTCCCTAGTGCCCACTCATCTTTTTAACCACTGTCCTGTCTCTCTTGGTCCCAGGATCAACCCACAATCAAATGAGTAACACCTACACTTAAAAAGACCTCTCCAGAACTGAGATTGCTCTCAAGGCCACGGTTGTTCTGACTGGCTGTGGTGGTTAATTTTACGTGTCATCTTGACACTTATACCATCTACACCACATATATCATCTGCACCTCCATACCACCTATACCCCCTGTACTGCCTATACCACCTATATCACCTATACAGCCTCTACTTTTAGTTTGCCTGTACCTCTATACCGCCTATATTGTCCTTACTGCCTGTACCCCCTGTACTGCCTATACCTCTATACTGTCTATATTGCTGGTACCTCTATACTGCCTGTACCTCTATACCAACTATGCTGCCTGTACCACCTTTAACTCTATACCACGTAAACCGCCTGTAATGCCTGTACCTCAATACCACCTATATCATCTACACCACCTGTGCCACCTATACCACCTGTACCATCCATACCACCTATACCACCTTATACCACTTATACTATCTATACCATCCCTACCACCTCTACCACCTATACCATCTATACCACCTCTACCACCTATAACATCTATACCACCTCTACCACCTATACCACCTATACCATCTATACTACCTACCACCTCTACCACCTATACCATCTATACCACTTATACCATCTCTACCACCTACACCATATATACCATCTATACCACCTATACTATCTATAACCACCTATTCCACCTATACCACCTATACCATCTATACAATCTATACCACCTATACTATCTATAACCACCTATTCCACCTATACCACCTATACCACCTATACCATCTATACCACCTATACTATCTATACCCCCTATACTACCTATACCATCCATACCACCTATACCATCTATACCACCTCTACCACCTATACCATCTATACCACCTATACTATCTATGACCACCTATTCCACCTATACCATCTATACCATCTATACCA